>PVIR01020917.1:0-30044 GCA_004026965.1 Petromus typicus | reverse complement strand
TATAGGCGTGAGCCACCACGCCAGCACTATGGTATGTTGTACTGGTTGCTGCTGGGCATGAGTCTCCATGCCTAGTATTGTATGTGGTTACTGGGGATCGAACTCAGTTCTTCTGTATTTCCATATACTTCTACTCCTCACTCACCAGAATGATATTGATCCATTAATTATTTTTCTTCAAAAGGCTTCGAAACTTTTCTGACTAGCTTTTTGTTGTGTTTTAAATATATTGATTCTTTACCCAAACATCAAGGCATGCAAGGTAATGATATATTAACATAAATCACAGTAATATATAAAAAGATATTATACTGTTTTAAGTGAAATAGCTATATTTATTTGATTTCTTTGTATCAGTCCTATGCATGCAAACCAGCTGTTTTAAAATACAAGGGTACTTGCTATAAAATGTTGATGACATTTTCAAAGCAGTCATAACTAATATTTAATATACACTTGTAATTTCCCTAGTGCATCTTTAATGTTCAACTATCCTATGTAGAAGGTTTAATGATAGTTAAAGTCTTAGTGCAGGAGGCTGGGGAGTTAGCTCAGTGTTTCTGGTGCCTGTCTTGTAAGGTCAAGGACCTGGGTTCAATCCCGGGACACCACATACAATACTGGGCGTGGAGACTCACCCCAGCAGCAATCAGTATCACATACCACAATGCCGGGAGTGGTGGCTCACGCCTATAATCCCAGCACTCGGGAGGCAGAGGCAGGAGGATTGCTGTGATGTGAGTTTGAGGCTGAGCTCAGGGCCAGCCTGAATCACAAAGCGAGACCTGTCTCAAAAAATCCTAAAAAAAAAAATAAATAAATAAACAAAAAAATCTTAGTGCAGAAAATGGTTTGCCCACAGCCAATTTTATATGGCAGATGAATCATAAAGACATTTTTGGATTTTTTGTCAAGCTATGATTAATATAAGGATAGAATCATAATGAGGTAAGTGTTCATTAGTACATCTATGGGATTAAAGCATTTGCATTAAGATTATCCCTGCTGTAATACCTTGCAAAGAATTTTTTTCGGTAAGAAAAATCAATCAATAATTTTCCCTTCATCCATCATAGTTATAAAGGGTCAAACAACTACATAATTTTACTTTCTGTAAATATCTAATTACTAAATGTATTTGTAAATGTTTCTAGTTTAATGGAATATAAACTATAAAAAATTCAATCAAAATATCTGCATTTAAATTCACTCAAAAATTAAATTTGGAACTCATGATTTATAAAATACTTTAGTGGGATAATACACATTTTACTGCTTGAGATTCCACGTGGAGTTATCTGTATGTAACTAGCAATTTGTTCAAGTTGCAGAATCTTACTTAAACATATGTGAGGTTTGCAGATTTCCTAGGGCACACATTAAATCCATCCAACAGTCTAGTGACCTTGCCACCAGCTTCCTCCTAGAAAGCTGACATTTACATTTGTAAGACTAAATAAAATATATAATCAGAAAACCAAAATGAAGAACTATTATGAATCAAAGAAACTTATCATAGGTTTTCTCATCTTCACTGACAGTTTAAACCTCTGTGTAATGATCATGTCTAGAACAGTTTCTTTTCATATGAATTGTCTGTATATTGGGCCTGACAACTCAAGTTCAGTGTGGCAAACTACAGTAATTGTTTTACATATCAATTGGCTTTTAAAAATTAAATTATTCTGAGTTATGATCCCAACAAGAGTGATTTGACTATTCTTGGTATCAAAGATTCTTCACTGTGTGGAGACCTGAAATATGTCATGAGTAAAATATGCATTATTCTGTTAAGATATTTTAGCTACCAAGAACAAAATTACAATTCAGCAGAAAAAAAATGTAAAAAAGGGGAAGTTAATATTTAAGAAAATGTATATTGAGCCTATTTAAAGGTAATAATTAAGGAAGGTTATAATCCCAAATGACTGGCTGTCTCTTGTGGTTTTAGAGAACTTCTAAATAGGATATTTTTGAGTTGGAACTTCATCATGCCCATGAAGACCATATCCTGTTTTGTTCTTAAGGATATGTTTTTGCAGAAATAAATTTCATCAATATATGTTGAAGACATTGAGAATTTTAATTAGGTCATTATCCTTCCAAAATTTCACTTCATATAGTACTTGCATTTTTCTTTTGAATAATTGGAATCCGCTTTAAACAATACACACAAACCATTTTTTTATTTATCTTATTTTGTTAATGGAACTAAAAGTGTACTATAATTTTCATTCTTGAGTGTTTTTGTCATTTTCTGTTTGTCAAATGCTTGACACTAATTTTGAGGTTTCTACATAGTTTATGCTAATTTTAGATTATATAAGCCAGAGCATGATATGTTCAAACATTCCCAAATATTTCTTCTCCATTCCATCCTTCTCAGCTACACTAAATTCATGGAAGATTTGGTAAGGCAATTTAGTAGCCCTGTGAGAATCAGTTACACTATTGTTCTATGTTAGAATTAGAAACAATGTAAGTTCACTTATTTCTCCCAATGTAAAGCCTTTTTTTTTTTTTTTTTCTGGTACAAAAGATGGAACTCAGGACCTTGATCTTGCCAGGGAGAAACAGGGTCCCTGAGCTACATCCCTGGACCAGTGAAGAGCATTCTAGTAAAAGTAGTTCAATATAAATTATAGTGAATGTTAATAGAATAATTCTATGAGATCTCTAAAGGCTTAATGAGGTTAAATATATAGAAAATTAATGGTTTTTATATGAACAAGCTGGCTTTACTCCTTTAGCAGGAGTTGTGCTTAAAAGTGGAGGAAGATGTTTTTGACACTTTGTGGTATCACTGTGTCCCAAGATACAGCAGAAAGCCAGTGTGAGAAATAGTTCTCGCTTTTCAATAGCATTTATGATTTTCTCTAACATTACTATTTTTATCTTATCTTTATTCAGCTATCAACCTACCCTGCTTCTTAAAATTTTCCTCTTAAATCAGTGCCAATAAAATCAATTAAAAAATAAATCTCTTGCCACCAGAAAATTTAAAAATCAGGCAACTTAGTTAAGAATTCTTATGTCTACTAATGGTAAAACGTTAATTTTGTCAGTTAAAATTTAGTTATTTTTGAGTTGAAAAATAAACAACAATAAAAATTCTAAATAATATCTTACCAAAAGAAAATGAGAGTCACACTCCATGTGGCCCAAAAGAATTGTGGATTGTACTATATTCAGGAGTGACATGAAGCCATTAGGCAAGGCAAGAAATGCAAATGAGAGAAATTTAAAAATAACAATAATAGTAGCGGGGCCAATGACCTGATAATACAGAAAGTTATGAATAGAAAGAAGATAATTTATAGTACTTGAAATCTCAAATTTATGGGTGCTATCACAAATTTATAGATGATCAAAATTCTCTTATTGGAACTTCACAGATTTACTTGTAGCCTGAATATATGCTATTTCTTGAAGCAACTGCTTTTTTCTTTTTTGGAGACAGGGTCTTGCTTTGTAGTTCAGGCCAGCCTGAACTCACTATGTAGCTCAAGTAAGCCTCGAACTACACAGTAATCCTCCTGTCTCTGCCTCCTGAGAACAGGATTATAGATGTGAGCCACCATGCCTGGCTCTGTGATATATGATTACCAGGGATTCAACTTAGAACCTTGCGCTTGCAAGGCAAACACCAGAACCACTGAGCTAAATCCCCCAGCCTGCAGCTGCTTTTGTGATCTTTAATTTTTGTTAAATCAAAGTCTGATTAAAATATTTCTAGCTGGAGAGAATTCCTTTGATACGATAAGCAAAGCTCAGTAGGACTGTTTGCCTATCAGCTGACAAATGTCAGCTCAACAGATGGACCATTTTATACCTTAGCACTTGTAATGGACAAATGTATTTTAGCATATATTTTAATATGTTCTCTGATTAAAATTATAGTTAATTTTGAAATCTTGTTATATAAGCCAATATATACAGTATACTTTTCTATTGTGCTAGTTAATAATACTGGTATTCTAAATGACAATTGTTTATGAGTTATTCTTATTTTCCAGAAGCTTTCTATTAAGCAGAATGCTTTAGCTGTATTTTTGAGAGGGAAGTTGGAGACAAAGGGTTAAATGTTTATTTGAGGCATGCCTCCAGGAAGTAGAAGTTTGAAGGAAAAGAAGAGCAAGAGTATGTTTTCTGTTTTGCTGGTGTTGGCCACTAAGATTTGATTTGTAGAAAAGCTTAAGAACCATATAAAATACTTCTCATAGTTGTTTGTAGTCTGCAGCATTTATCCATCAGATTTGTTTAGACATGTCCTTGAAGTATTAATTATCTCTCCTTCTCTAGTGTGCCTGTTACTTGGAGTCTTAAGTTCTGCAAGTGACTCTTCAAAAAAAAAAAAAATCTGAAAGAAGTGAAAAAAAGGCAAGTGTGGTGGAACGCTTTGGTAGGAGTTTATCTTGCATGACATTGTCCATTCCAGGTGTGGTGGAAAGGAGTGTGGAGGCAAAGCAATGAATAAAGGCATCTTGTGTCTTGCCTGCACTCCATCTTCCCTTTGCGTTGCTTAGATCTCTCTTTGTGCTGGTTTGGCTCTCGGGTCTGTGAGATGATGGCAAGCCATTTTGTTTCAACAGATTTTCTTTTATTGGGGAGTAAATAATATAATCTTGAGTCCTTGTCACTGTGGTCAGTTCTGGAGCTATAAATGACATTTCTGTCACCTCTGCTGGACTGCCCTCAGTCCTGGCAATATTTCAGTTTCATAGAGGAAAGTAAAAGGCAAAGGTTCACCTCTTGGTGATGTCATCTCCTATCAGGTTATAAATGCCATGAATTCTCATTCACGGCTATCCTCAGCCACAGAAGTACCTGAAGGACTTGTCTAATTTCCAGGCTTTCTGTATTCAGTAGGTTGCAAGGACAAACTATTGATAGACACAGAACCAGTACACGGGGCTCTGCACTCTCACAGTACATAGTGGATTGCACTATATTCAGGAGTGACATGAAGCATCCCATAAGGAATGTATACCATGGTGTTCATGCAAGTTTTTGTCCCTCCCATAGGGACTGCTTCATTTGTGAGCATAATGCATGAGACCTGGGATGGCTGAGGCAAAGCCTAAATGAAAACCCCAGAAAGACAGCTTGTACAACACAAAGAGCACCTTGTCAGTGACAGAGGATCTTTTCAGCTGAATATGGACCCAAGATAAAAAGTTGCATACTTTACTGTAGTTTATCCAAAATGTTCTCCCATGTTTGTTCCACTACCCAGTTTTAAAACCATGATCAAACAGGTAGGGCAGTGGCCACTGCCTTGGATTTCATGTGTGTGTTTACATTGCCTCTGCACTTAGTTCTCACCTTGGGATACAGTGATATAGTGTGAAACAGTAGTGTGTGAGAGGATTTTCTTTCATTGTTTTTAATGCCTTCCGTACGTGTTTCTGTATCAACAGCAGTACTAAGCAAAACAAACACATTAAGCTGTTCTCTCTGCCATCTGTGAATTGTATCTGAAGTCCTTCTCATCCATATGCTGGTTAAACCTATTAATGGAGTTGAGAAAAAGTTGTTTGTCCAGATGTTACAAGATGTAGAAGCTGTCTGTATCCTGTTTATTAAACTTATTTGGACAGTTGAATTGACTGAGGCTTGATAACCAGGGCTCCATCTTCAGTACAAAAAACATTTGTGCTGTTCCCAGCTGATCTTGTAACTTGGAAAACTACTGATGTCACTTGGTATATAGTTCTGATGCTATAGTCATAGTCACTCAAGTCCCATAGACAATGCAAGTTATTAGGATCTACAGACAACCAGGAGCTATTTGTCAGAAATACATTTCTCTGCTGCTAATTCCACAGTCTTAGTTTAGAATAGTAGCAGTTTTTATTGTCATTTTCCTATGGGGACTTGCCAAATCTCTCTCAGTTCATTTTCGCTGTGAATACTTCCGATATCATTGGCTGTTCCAAGTCACTCAGCTCAAATGGCAGGGATTTTGCAGCACTCTCTGGACCTAAAAGAGTGTTCTTTTGTTCTAGGTCCCATTTGAAACAGATTTATAAGCCACCCTGTAAATGAATTGTAGCATTTTCAAATATGGAATATGGGGGCTCTGTAACTTTTGAGCAGCTTACCATTGTAGAACTCTTATTTATCACTCACATTGGAGGTGGTATTCTAAAATTCCATGATGACTGGACCCCGAAAAACTTTAGCAATACTGAATACTTTAGAGTTATTTTAGGTTTTTGTTTTCTGCTTTTGAGAGTACTTGATGTGATTCCTTGGACTGATTTTATTATGTATTGAGCCAACATGAAATTCTGTGTAATAAGATGTTGGGCTTCTATTGCCTTCATATAAGAGAGTGGGAATTAACATAATAGTAAAACCTGCCTGGGTATGTACTGCTGTCCTTTATACATCACACTGAGCTTCTTTTGATGAGGATTGAGTGGTTATGTTCATCATATCCACAGCCATATAATAAGTTAGGGAGGCTTTGTGACTTCATTTCAATAAATACCTCACTTAAAGCCCAGTGAGTTGTTTCTTTTAATTCTCTGTTATCTGTTATGACTCATGGCTTATGAAGTGACTGTAAAGCTAAATTCAACAGGGCTACTCTGTTAATCAGAAAACTTGCAGGAGGATGCTGCTAAGTGTTGAAAATTGACATGCTTAATTTATGATTTTGATTGATTAGATTCCACTTTCAAAAATTTCTATTTGATCCTGCTTATAATAGTGATTCAATTCAAGGTCAGCATGTCAATTGGGATTGTGACAGCTGGCAGGTTTATTTATCCCAATTTTACCCTAGGCGGTATTTGGTTCATTAACATGCATTGGACCTATAGTGAGGCAGAAGACTTGGGCCACTATTTTCTTTATTTTCTGGATTCCATCAGTCCCAACTATTCATGAGGAATCATGAATTTAAAGGTAAGAAGGGTAGAGTTTGATAATGTACTGTTCGTTCTTTGCAGCGAGTCAGCATATGCAGTATGTTCCCATTAGCTAGGTCAGAAGTCTGGGTGTGGTGTGATTGTTCTCTATTCATGTTGCATAGTGTAAAATCAAGCCATCATTTTGGCTGTGCTGTCCTGAAAGGATGGAGGCTATTACTTGTCCTTGTAGTTTGCTCTTTCTCCTCAAACTCACTCATTGCAAGCAGAATCCATTTACAAGCAGTTGTATAATTAAGATCTCAGTTTTTCTGCTTTCTGGGACCCACACTTGACTGATAGAGGACAATCTCAAATCACTGGCTTGACTCTGCCATTCACCCTCTTATGGTATACATATTTATTTTTTTTTAATGCCAGTAGCAGAATTTCTCTCATAGTCCAGAAGTCTTTCAGGAAGAGCCCAGACTTTTGTGAGGGATGAACTAATTGGGTATAATTGGGTATAATTATGATAATCAATATGATTAATTTACTGAATAATTTTGATTATTTTTCTTAATTTCTCTAACTTGTCATAAAATAACAGTTATGAACTAAAATCCATATGTCAATTATCATTCCTTATAGGGAGGAATAGCATAGGATGGGTCTACCAAGGGGGAAAAATCTTGGCAGACTTCTTGGACTGTTTCTATGCAGGAACTCTATTATGCAACTTTCTGAAACATCTGCACATGTTCTTTATACCAGAGCTTAGTCACTCAAGTGAGTGGTATTAGATTTCACTGGTGAAGGATTCATCTCACTGTTTATGTTAGGAAGCCTCGTTCATTGGTAACATCTTCTAATGAGCCATATTGGGAAGCCATCCTGCTTAGTGATGGTAAATTTTTTTTATCTCTGTGCTTCTTGCAAGTAACAGGAAGGAAATGATTCTTAGGGTGATCAAAAACATGGAAATATATTTTCAATTTCTAGATTATAAAGTAGAATGGACAGTTTCTTGAGACCAAAAAGTCAAAGTGCATGCATCCAAGAAATCATGTGTACTGACCTGCACCATTAGCCAGCTGGTTGATGCTGAGAAAATTATTTTCTTTCCTGAATAGAACTCCTGATCTCTGGAATGAGAGAAGACCTTCAAATTCCCATCTTCAGTCATCCTGATGTAGATGGTATCTTACTTTCCTCCAGGCATCCAATGTATTCCTGCTTTACATTTTCTCCCTTATTTGAATGTACATCAATGTTTTTTTTTTTTTTTCTATTTGAGCCACAGGGGTAGATTTACAGTTTTATAATTTCAAACCCTATCAAACCAGTTGGATGTGGATTTCATTTGTAACAGGACAATTTTTAAATACTTACTCAGATATAGGAAATAGCTATTTTTCATTAACTGCATAAAATTACCATGAAGAAAGAACTAATTAACTGCAGTGAGCAGAGGCTCACATGAAACTGTATGTTCAAATACTTTTTCTCAACTCTGTGCACCCAGGGAGCTATTTTGGATTAGAGAATGGACAAGTATGCTTTTGAAACACAAACTTTTATAGAATAGCATTTCATAAGACTATGAAAATATTCGGACACTTGTGTTGATATTCCATATCCATAGGTATGCACAACATGAAGTTTATAGAATTGGAAGTGAGGTGTAATGATCCAAGCCTGTGAATCTTAGAATAAACATTCTCAATTGCAGGGCTAGAACTGATTAGTCAAGTGACTCTCATAGCAGATTAAATGCAACCAAGATTACAGATTATTGTACTTTACTCTTCTTCATGGCTGAATTTTTCCTTTATTGGGTGGATAGTAATCATTAAGGAGATCATGGTTATTCTGAGATTTCTCACAGTGACAAGTAGAGGCCCAGAGGCAGCAGAAGAAGTTCATGTTTCTAACTGTTAATGAAGTCATCTCCATTAGTGGAGAGATAAGGGCTTTCTAGGAGAACAGAGCCAATAAATAGTGTACAGAGGGGAACAAGAAAGGGGCATTTAGGAAGGGAACTGAGCCATAACTATATGGAGGCTGAGAATCCAGCAAACTGGAGAGTCCGAGTAGTCCATGGTGCAGTCTAACCCCAAAGACCTCACAATCAGCAGATCTGAGTGCAGTTCAAAACTGGGAACCTGAGTACCACTTGTGCAAACCCTGGTATTTGAAAACTGAAGTATCTGAGGTCTGTGCTCCAGAAAGAAATACATTTGTCTTTGCCTCTATCTTTTTGGCCTATCTGAGTCCTCAGCTTGTTGGACGATGCCTTTCCGCATGCAGTGAGAGTGGATCTTATTTATGTGTGTCCACTTACTCAAATTCAGTGTGTACCATAAACACCCTCATGGGAATATCCAGAAATAAAGCTTTAGCAGCTATCTCAGTGCTCACTAATCTAGTCAAAATTAACCTAAAATTCATCATTACAGCACATTATTTTTTTCATTTTTTGAGATATACAGTTTTAAATGTTATTCATTTTTAAGCTGTTCTACATTATATATCTATATATAGTCTGTGTCTTTTTTAAATTTACATTTTATGTCATTATTTTATCCATCTGTATATTAAACTACTTGTAATTTATTAGCTCATAAATTTATTTATGGTTCTTACTCTTTTGCTTGTATTTTTCATTCACATAAGCTTGTATTGTCACCAAAGTTGCCATTTTAATTGTACAGCCCAGAGGTAATTTCACAGAGTAATTCTGAAAATCTACTGTGGATATTAGAGATACCTCACCTTCCTTCTATTCCTCATTTATGCTGTTCTGTTTAATTAAAAACTTATAATAGTTTTAGTTTAGTAATTTTTAGATCTCAAATATGCCCTCTGGCTTGATAATTCAATTTCTTGTATAAAACTGCATACCATTTTGATTGTTATGCTTATGTTTGGAAGTAAATTTTACATGTTTTATTATTGGCTTAGACATAAAAGAACAGCAGAGTATAGAGTTATGTTCATATTCTTCTTACTTATACATCTTTTAAACAGTGGTATGCCCTTTTGTGATGTCAGGTGCTGGCCTTTTTGATCCTTGTAGGTCTATAACTTTATACCTTATTTAGATTTAGTCTACAATATTGATTTGATATTAGGCTAGGCACCTTTCCAGTGTTAAAGTATTTTTGATAACAGATGTCTCATTTCTTTTATGCTTTCTACTAAATTTTGAAAATTCCAAAGTTCATATGTTCATATTCAGTTGAACCCAGGTAGTTAGCTATCTCTCTCGATATCAGCTTTTCTTTGGTTCTGCAACTTGGGTCTAAGCCTCAGTCTTGTGTGTGTGTGTGTGTGTGTGTGTGTGTGTGTTAACTTTTCCTAGTAAGTTTGACTGACTCAGAAAACTAGGATGAATAGACAGCTACTTTTAAAATAAATATTTGTACAAGAGGAGAGTGGCATAGTATCATATACTTTGGTTTCTAACTGTATTTGAGATAACAGTGTTCCATTTGGAAAGCTACTTTCAGGCCCTTCCAGACATCACCTTTTAGACACTGCATATACATGACAGCCTATACTAGCACTTAGAGTTTATGCACTGCACTTAACAGGCTTCAGTGAGCAATGAGACTGAGTAGGTTCCGCCTAGTCAAAGAGTGCTGCTTATTTTCTCTGCAGGAGTGGCTAAATACAACATCATGGTTGGAAGCAAGAGCTAGGGGACATGTTTTAGAGGCCATGCTTGCATGTCAGTCTCATGGACAATGTTGTTGAAATGTGCTACATCGTGTCATCTCCTGGTGTAGCCACTTGTGACAGTATGCTCTATATTGTGTACATTTAGTTCTTATAGAAGAGCAGTTGAGGTGTTGTTCACGACTGGCATAGTTTTTGTTTAGCGGATCAAAACAGTCTGAGAGATGATTTGCATATTGCTAGAGAGATGAGCACCTTGAAAGCAGGTTCTGGTGCTTACTATTTGTTGTTTGAGGATAATTTAAATGACTGTCGTGGCTTATCTTGTTGTCTTTGAATTCTGTTACTTTAATCTTTAAGATTATTTTTAAATTTAATGTTTACTTTTTCACTTCTCTGGTCAGACAGATATTTAACAAGGTATATATTGTCAGTAATTAATCTGTATGGTGGTTTTCATTTATGTATAGACATTGATCTCCCCTATTTGTCACTAATATTTTATATGCTTCTTTTGAATGTGCATATAATTCCACATTTGGGAGTATATGCCATTGAACATCTGTTTATAGCAAAAACTTTCTGATTTTCTGCCATGATCATCATTAACTCTTCTATCTCCTGCTTGCTGGTCATTTTTCTCTTTTGTTTCTTAAAATTGGTTCATCTATTTTTTCCATGTCTGTACAATTACATACTGAGTTGAAATACTTCATAATATTAGCTCTACAAATGTTCCTCCAATCTCATTTCTACTTCTTAATGGACTCCAGTCAATGTCTTGCTACTAAAAGCCCCTCATTACTTTCTTTCTTTCTGGCCTTTATATATATATTTTTTTTTCTCAGTTTTATAGCCTAGTTGCTCTTTTTTTGTCAAGTGGCTTATAACACATTCTTCAAAGTACAATAGTTCACCATCTAAAACATCTATAACTTTAGTTCCTAATGACTTTCTACTACTCTGTATGTTTCTCATATATTCCTTTGTGGAATAGTTAATAGAAATATGCATTCAATATAATACCTATTTTTGCTACCCCAACAGGGACTGAAATGCCCCCTACCAATCTCATTATTACCTCCAGAGCCATCATGTAACAAAGTGATATTTGGGAACAATAGAACTTCAAAGAATAAAACATTTTCAAACATATTTTACATCAATTACATGATTTCTCTTTTCCCATTTAACAGAGAGAGTGCTGTTCACCAATATGTATTCCAACACTGCTGTGAACTTTTGACTCTATTTGGCATTGTAACAGTGCATTTTTACTGAAGCATCTCAAACGCATTGGATCAAAATGAGTTTTCTTTGTTCACTATCTTTGAGCCAATCTGAGACCGTCAGTCCAGAGAAATCCACACTGATTTAGGATTATCCTTGTTTCAAGAGCCCCTCCCCACGTCAGCCAGTTACGAGGCTTATGTAGAGGTGAAATTAGCTCAATGTCTGGCACAGTTCAAGAAACAACTCTTCATTCAGGATATATGTACTATGATGTTCTGTATTCTTGGCTCTAGGTTCATACTGATAAAATCCATAGGACCGTCTGCCAACCATTGATGTACTGAATTCTATGGATTTGCTTAAGGTTTTACCTAGTGCATAGTAAAAAGATGACTATTCCTAGCCCCGTAATGTCTCTTTAACTGAAATGGCTATGACTACTCCTGGCACTGTAGTCTCTATAACTGAAGTGACTTCCATATGACCATCAAGTATTTAATACAGCATATAAAATATATCTTTTTATTGCACAGGTAGTAACAGAAGTGCTGTTTCTGAACTTGTGCACTGACTTATGTGTAACTTACATTACCATCATTAAAAGGCTTCATGTCAGTAGGTTTCTTACCAATCCTTGCCTTTGGGGATGGATATTGAAAATCCACACACCTTTGCTGGCACTGGCTCATTTAGCCCACTCTAAATTGCATAACCGTCCTGAAATTATCCTGGCTGCAGCTATCACCTAACAACCTACACATAGCCTTGCTCTGGTGCCAGCTTTGGCTCTACTTTCATGGGATTCAATACCTTTCTCATATGAGATATGACCAGAAGGTATGGTGAATGCATAAATGTCAGAGGAAAACAGAGGCCTAATCATCCTCCTCTGTGAGAAAAAAAAAAGAAAGCCTGCACTCAGGAGTGATTGCATATTGTGGTCTTAAACAAAAGATAAGACACTGAAGTTAAGTTATTTACAGGAGAATGTACTAGATATTGGAAAACAGTCTTCAGTTGTTTGTGCTCATGTATTGGATGAATAAGCAAGATACGGCAGATGATAAGGATCTTCTGCCTACTGATGGTGAGACCTCCTGGCTGCCCAAGTGTTGAACTGACTCTGAATTTCTGTGTTATTCTTCCTTGTTCACCTGTGGGTCAGGGAAGGAAAGCATTAAGTCTAGGTCATGGGCCAGAGCTGGTAGGGTGGGTTGGCTACAAGTGGCACCTTTGGGACATAGGCTCTGCTACACATAAGTTATTATATATATTATGATAATGTCATCAGTCTCTCTCAAAACATTTCTTTCCTTCAAACCCGCTACCCTGTCATTGTTGCCGCTCTCAGAAACAGTTGTGGAAGTTATTCTTCATGAATGCTTGAGTTATGCTGTTCCACATCCTGAATTGATTCAAAAAATTTATGACATTTTCTATCAAAAACATTATGATGCATCGTTACTCACCTTATTCATGTGATCTGGAACCACATGGCTTCTTCCCCAATTGAAAATGACCCTGAAAGGAAAGCATTTTTAATAGATCCAGTACCCTGAGGCAACTGTGACAGCGCAACAAAAGACGCTCAGAACAACTTTGAAAAGTGGCAAGCAAAATAGAATTTGTATGTGTGAAGTGAAGGGGAGTATTCTAAGAGTATTCAATGAAAGTGTGCCTTTTACACTAAAAATTTAGGAAAATAATCATTCACAGAACCTTTTCTAGCATCTGGAAATACAGATGAAACTTCAAAATATTATGTAGATGTTATTATACACACTTTTTGATTTATTATTTAAAAATTTGATAAAGCTTTTTATTGAGAACAGAAAGAGGAGTTGATACAATTTTAAGCTCTACACAAAATTGTAG
This sequence comes from Petromus typicus, assembly GCA_004026965.1. Lineage (NCBI taxonomy): Eukaryota > Metazoa > Chordata > Mammalia > Rodentia > Petromuridae > Petromus > Petromus typicus. The sequence continues at coordinate 16,398 of PVIR01020917.1, read as the reverse complement.
CCATACATTCATTTCAGAATGAGTGGTGGGAGATTTCTGGACACTCCTCAATGGGAGATAGTTAAGGTAGTTTTTGATATGTCTATGTTTACAGAAACTATATCCAAGCAGATTGTGTTATTTTAGCTTTTTCCAGTTTCCTCTTCATTGTTTACAGAGCCTAAAGACGACAGAAGCAGGAAACGAAATCATCTTTTTATAGGCATAGTTGTCTTCATGGCAAGGAAGCTTGGACTGCATCCTTTAGTCAGATGCCAAAACAGTTTAAACCCTGAGATTTACCAAAAGCAGAATAATTTTCTGCATGGGTGATATACTATTAAGGAAGGGGAGGAAAGAAAGGAGAGAGAAAAATGCAGAATATCTGATTTAATGATGTATCATATAAACAAACAAGTAGCATAAATACTCTGATGGAAGTAGAATTGACTTCCCATCTTTCTGCTCTGATGCTTCTAAAGTAGGTATTTTTAAGGTTTTTTTTATTCATATATATATATATATATATATATATATATATAATGTAATTGTTTCAACGTACTTAATGTTCACTGTCTGGAGCATATACTGCTTTGCTTGGGAGTTATTAATTAATTGATAAACATCTGCTTAATTATGTCTTTTATAAATATTTTTCTCTCTAATATTTCATTTTTGGCATGATTTATAATTGTATGTTCATAAGAGTTTTTCCTTGACTTTATTGAGTTTTAAATTTCAGTCCTGTATTTATTATAGGCAAAAAATATTTCCTTTTTATGTACTTTTTTCTAAAAATTTAGTTTGAAGCTTTTAAAATGATTTTTTTGGGGACATACTATTTTGGTCAACAATAAACACATCATGAAAAAAGTTTATGCCTGAGTTTTCATGGCTTTATGAAAGAGTGATTAGAGAATTTGGCTTATAGATGATTTTAATATAGATTTTTGCATATTCAAGTTACTAATCTTTATTCTATATGTAGAACTATATGCTTCCCAGCCAATTCAAATTCTTGATTAATAGAATAATGGATTGTCTTGATAAAGATATAAGAAGGTGAAATATTAACTAATGAATCCCACTTTTACTTTTAAAAAGAAACAAATGAAATTTGTGACCTGAAGCTGTTATACTGCAATATTGTTATTTTCTTAGGGCCCTATGTTACACAAGCTTGCAAGACCAATATTTTACATAGAGTAGTATGATTGAACATCTTTAAAAATGCTGATGAGTGCATTTAGCTCAGTGGCACAACATCTGCCTCACAAGGTCCTGAGTTAAATCCCAGATATAAAGCAAACAAACAAAGTCAAAGCAGAAAAGTACTGATGGAATTACATAATTCTTTGAAGCAGAAGACATATATGCAGGACCTGCCCTAGGAAGTAAGAATTGCAGAAAAACTCTTCAATCAGTCAAATAGACACAAGGCTTACAGTGAAAAATATTTCATTTCTTTTTCTACCCTGATGTATGCACATTATCTCTTAAACATAGCTAAAAAGTTAACTGATCAGAGACTTCAGAAGAGCTGCATACATTTCTTTATTTTTCATTGCTGGTTCAGTGGAGCTCAATAAATCACAGAAAAGGTATAAGAATGATTAAAAACAGTAAGAAAGAACTTACTATGAGTCTCTGTTGTAACCATAATGAACTAGCCAACAGAAAAATAAAAGAGAAATCACGATCAGATTCTGGTCTCAGATATACATGATTGATGTTCTAGTATTTTACAAGGCATCTCTTCCTGTAAAACAATATTTAATCTTATTACAACCTCCAATTTGGGCTGTAGAAGAATAGATCAAAGATATTTATTTTCTTTAGATGACATCACTGCATCTTCATGGCAATTCATGTGCCCAGAAACACTTTCAATCTATTCATACATGTTCTACAAGATTCTCTACTGCCCATAATTACAAATGCAAACATTTCCAGCAGATTTCAATTTTTATAGAACAAGACTCAATTTATATTTTCAAAATAGTTTTTATTACTTCAAAATAATAATGTAGTAATATTTTATTTAAAGCCACAATAATACTGGCTAATATATGCATGGCTCTGTGTTAATTAAAACTGATGCAAACTGGACCGTGTCCTGACTTAGCACTTGTATTTACATCAAAATGTTTTCAGACTAACAGAAAAGTCACAATGATAGTAGACAGTTAACATATGCCTCTGATATAGTTTTCCCTAATGGCTTTCTCTTATCTCCCAACAGTTCACATAGTCCATCAATCAAAAATTTTTAAATTCAAATTATGTAACATGTCTTTATAATTATATTTGCCATCTTTTTATATCTTTCAATTTTGTTAGTACATCTTTGCAGTACCTAATGGTTACATTCATTGTAGAGAGTTAGAACATGTACATAACTCATTTTATTTATTTTCCTCTTTCCACCTACATTTATTATATCTATTGTTCTCACTTTAATTCAAAAATTTTCAATTTTTGGATTCAAATTATTATTAAAACATCAAGAATAATGAGTTAATTTCATGGAATTTTAATAAATAATTTTCAGTAATTTTAACATTTTTGTAATCCCATAAATAAAGCCTAATTTCACAATCAGATACATAAATACTTTTAGCTTTGGTGAACTATGTACTAATCACTTGTTGTTGGTAAGTAGTTATGCAATTTGAAGTGTCTCTGTTTTAACTTTAGGAGGTATGAGCAAATGTACAACAAATATTTAAATTAAAAATTATTACAGTAAAAAAACATGCATTAGTACTCTCAAAATATTTTCCCAGGCTTCCAATATGTTTATCTCACCATTCTTGCTGCTTTCTGAAGCAGTTCTGAAAGTCTTTTTCTGCAGGTCTTCAGTAACATTGTTGTAGCTACCTCTCTCGGATTCAAAATGGTGGTACTACATTTAGCAAATAAGGTAGATAAGGACACAAAGCAATAAGGTAATTCAGGGCACAGTAACATTTTTGTGACCTTGCTTTTTCATCGCATGGCAATGGCACACATCACACTTCCTAAGGACACTCAGGAAAAAGTATTTCTCATAACTATTTTAGAAACTGACCACAATAATAATGTAAGTGTGTTTGAACTAAAAGGGAATATTTTGAGGGACGTTAATGGCAATGTGCTATTTAATATAATACATTATTAAAAATTCAGATATCCACACTATGTTTTGATCATGCTTATATGTTCTTGATATGTTTAAATGAAGCTGATAGGTCTATATAACCTGTCAATACTTGGATATATTATCCTAGTGTTTCTGCCAAGAAAAAAGAATACATTAAAATAAAAATCCTTATTGTTAAAACACCTGAAGAGGCCAGATGGGATTATAAATTCTTTCACTGAAGTGGAAGAAAATGCAAAAATCAAAAAGGAATGTACATTTTCATTATGCTAATTTCTTTTATCAGCAAAAGCAGAAATCATCCATATGTTGAATTTCAAAAGCATGTTTGCTAAATATTTCATTGCTTTTAATTTTAATTTTTGTGTATTATAAGAGAAATAAAATCCATATGTTTGATATTTTTACTTTAGATTGTACTGAAGTAAATGAACTTGTACACAAGTTCATTGTGTTATTCTCTTAGTCTCTTCCTTACTAGTTTTAGATAAGCATATACATGTGAAATTATTTTGAGTCATTGGAGTAAACAAAGGAATGTTTTGTTTTCTAGTTAGACTTTTATCTGGTTAGGTACTCTAGCAGTCTTTCCTAATTGTATGTAGATACTCATGAAAGCAAATAAAAACTATGACTGCTCATAAACTCAACAGAATTGGATGGGTAATGAGACTTATCTTGGGGACTTTTGATTATTTTACTGGCTTGCTCTGTGACAAGCTATGTGTTCTAAATATTTTATCTGCCATACAAAGTCTAATACTTAAAAAACTCTATGAAACAGTTATTTTTCTTTTTCCATTTTATAAGTGAAGAATTTGAACAAATTTTTAAAAGTCTACCTCGGTGACAACCTGAATCCTAGGTCTATACTCTGAATCTATATGTTTCTTAATCTTTCAAAATAATGACTATTAATGAGAATAAGGTGGAAAACTGAACCAGCAATGTAGCCTGGATTATAATCTTGCAGATTATCTTGGAAGCAAGAGGGAAGAAAATTCAGCATTGTTTTTGCCATGGTTTTTGGCTATTAGCTGAAAGTGTGATCAAATGACATACATTTTTAGGCTGTAGTTATAAGCATATGGCCCATGAAAGGCTCTTCTGTATCTCTAGTGCCATGGACTGTACTTTTCATGGAGTGTCACCTTCTCATGTAATGTCTTGTATCAGCACACACATTCAACTCCTGTCACTTTGTGCAACTGGGCATCATGGTGTATGTTGAAAGAGCAACAGTAAAAAGATGGAATTAGAAATTCAAAATAGTGATGGAAGACTAGTTGTTCAGAACAGCACACAGTACACCAACCGAGTTAAGAAAACAAATAAATTTAAACCTGAAAATATTTTTATTATATAAAAATTTTAATTTTATTATCTAAAATATTCTTTGTTTAAAGTAGTTGTGCATACCTATTAAGTTATCACTTTTTCCCATAGAAAAAGTACTGATTAACACTAAAAATAAAAACCAATAATGGATGTCAAGTATATGCCTATGTAAGCATACTAGTAAAAGTACATTTATGATCTATACATAAAAGTGAATTAAAAATAAACAAAATCAAAGCAAATGCATTGAGATTCTTGATATGAAACAAAGAATGACCAAAGTGAGAAATCATAAAATCTCCATAAAATAAGGGAGTAGAAAGGTAGTGATGTCTTCTATGTGATCAAAATCACATTTAGTCATATATCTAGTCAAAAATGCAATTCAGATATTTATTAGATACTTTATGTGCAAAGTAAATCATAAAATGTTCAAAAACACAGACTAGACAATAGTTCATTAATAAAATTAATCTAAAATTAATTTTAATAATTATGGAGAAGGTTGAATTTTAAGAGACAGAATACAGTTTTATTTTAATGTAAAATAAATTTTTGGTAAAATACACTTATCATGAGTTTTAAACATAATAAATTGGATCATAATATGAATAGGGAGATGCTAACTTCATAATTTTCCAAATGTTAATTAAAATTTAGAAAATAAGTCAGATATAAAATGCACTTAATATGTAGTAGGGAGCTGTTACAAAATGTTATCGAGGTCCTGAAAATTAATATTTTAATACTTGGTATAATTCTTCCTAATAGAAAAGAAAAATAAATTGAGATTGATAATTACCTATTCAGTGTTTCCCCTTATATTTGTTAATAACACAATATTAAGCATTTCTTTTTATTGTACATGAATTGTGGTAGATACTACATTTCTCAACCCATGTTATAGCTGGTGTAAAAACAGAAGCAGCTTCTGATGACTTAGTGGTACAGCTCTCCTTGAAGGCTGTCCTCTAAAATATTCTGGAATATTCTAAAATATTCTGGCTCAGTTTGTTGTCTCTCTTGCTTTTTCGTCTTTCTTCTTCCAGGAGTCTATTTATGTATGTGTTAATTTATTAGGTGCTTGTGACTATCACTCCTACCAAGTTAGCTTCATTTGATTAAAACACCTGGCAGATAAGAACATATCCGTGGATATTTTGGGGTGATCTAGGAGGCATGGCCATGGGTACAGTATTAGGGTCCCTCTGCTTCTCCACTCTAATTGGTGATTACCTGCACTGAACAACTTTGCTTTACTACACCCTTCTACTATGATGTTCTGGACTGTTAACCATGGACTGAATCTTCCCAAACCATCATCTGAAATAAATCTTTTTCCTCCTGAAATTTATGCACATCAGGTTTTGTTTCTAGTTATGAAAAAGTTATTGAATACCGAGTCTTAGAAATGAGGAGACATCTTGTGAAGAAAGTCATGCAGTAATATTGCAGAGAAAATGATAGAATTATTTTAGAATGTTGATGTCATTGTATACATGAACTATCTATTTTTGCCCTTTTTTTAATTTAAGAAAGCGAAAAAAATAATCGTCATGTTTGATTCATTGTTATTTTGGATTTTACCTTTTGTAGTCAACTACAATTTCTAATCCAAGTAGATATAAGGAGTTTTATTCATAAAATTGATGTTGAAGTGATTTCATAAGCTCTAAAATTCCTCACAATTGCTATTCAGTTATCCACAGTAATTTTTAATATGAATTTACATTTAGGCACAAAAAAACCTGTTCTTGTTATATTTCTACAAAACAGAGGAAAATGAACCAAGCATAACCATGAAAATGATTAAGAGTACACATTAAGAGTATAGATTTAAACAAAACAATTCAGAAAACAGTTGCAACTATTTAGGGAAAGGAACAGCAAGACTGTTTAACAAAATGTTGCAACTCTTTAGTGGAAGAAGTGGCAGAAGTGAAAAACACTACATTAAATAATGGTCAGACCAGAAGGAGGATATTATCCTGTACCTGCATTAATGACCACAAGCTTCTGGGTTCAAGATCTCTACCTGTCCTGACCACTGGTGCGGTTAGAGGTCCAAGATCTTCTGTCCTCATCATCTCCTGGGAAGAGCTCCGATCACAGTAATTAGATGCAATGGATCACATTCTTAGTGGTGATTCATAGCCTGCAGCATAGTAATTTCACTTCTAGATATGTAATGTGCAGCAATAATCCAAAATGTAGATTAGTTATTGTGCAATATATATTTATGCATTGTTTAAAATTTAACGAAGTAAAAAAATTCCTGAAATATCTAACAATTGAGAAAATAGTTAAGATACAGTGAGAAGATTGTTATCTATTTATTATATGGTGGTGTCTCACTCTGTTTAGACTGTTATAATAAACTATTGTAAACTGGCTAATTTATAAATAATAAAATGTATTATGTTTCTCTGTCTTAAGTCAGGATCAAGGTGCTGGCAGGTTCAGGGTTTGGTGAGGGCCTACTGTTTGCCTCATACTTTCTTGACACTTTCTTGCTGTGTTCTTACATGGTGCAAGGTGCAAGGAACCTCTTTCTAGCTAAGAATGAAAAACAACCATTTTCAGAAGAAGCTACTCTCAGGACTTAAACACTTCTCAGAGGCCCCAATTCTCCATGCTATCACAGGAGGGATAGGGTTTCAACATATGCATTTCAGACACAAGTATTCAGAGCACAGAGTTGCACTTCTGTCCTCTCCAAATCCATTTCCTTCTGGAATATCAAGTACAGGCAATAATTGACCTAATATAACTCCCAAACTCCAGTTTCATCTGAAAATCATCTGAGGTGACTGGTAAGATCACAGGTAGAATTCCTTGTGAGGTAAATCGCTGTCTGACAGAGATCCCACTTCCTGGCGGCACTGAGAGTCGCCCTGCCCTTTCTCTCTGTGGCCTGGTGTCTGATTTCACTGCTCACAGCTTACAGTTTGACAGAACTTTAAGACAGAAACAAAGTGGATCCAAGCTCCTTGGCTTATCGAAGCAAGAGTGGCCTTTCCTTCACTGCCCAGCACTATTCTCAGTCCTTTGTGAGTCCTCATCAGAAGGGCCTTAAAGATCTCTGCCAAAGGCTAGTACAGGTGTTTAGGCACTCTGTGAGAAGGCTTCGATTTTCTCCATAGCTCTCCTTCTGAGCCCTCACTACAGTATCCCTTTATATTCTATACAAAGCGAGCATGACAGGCTTTTTGTAACATGTACCTTCAGAGAATCGTTGCCATTATCTAGCCAACCTCCCTTATCTAGATCTGAAACTTCAGCTTCCATCTCCCCCCAGGATTAGGGACTGAACCCAAACTTTCACATTGAACTACATCCTCTGGCCTTTTATTTACTTATTTTGAGACGTGGTCTAAGTTGCTAAGTTTCCCAGTCTGCATGCTAACTTGTCATCCTTTACCCTCAGCCTCCCAAAGTCCTAGGATATCAGACCTGTTCCACCACACTTGCCACTCCACATCGCGGTGTTTGTTACAGCAGCACCATGACACCTTTGTACCAAATCGTATCTCAGTCAGTTTGTGCTGCTATAAAAAAACTGCCATAGACTGAGTGGCTTAAAAACAGTACAAATTTAATTGTCATATTCCTAGAGGGTAAAGATTCTGAGATTAAAGTCTTAGGACTTGCATGGTCTGAGAAGATACTATGTTCTGCTCTATAGATGGTACCTTCTTTCTAAATCCTCACCGAATAAGAGTGCCACGAGGTCTCTCTCAGGCCTTCTTTATGAGGACGTGAAGGTTGTCCATGCAAAACTCACTTTCATGACTAATAACCTTCCAGAGGCACTGCTCCTTGCTACCCTCACCTGCGCAGTCAGCATCTCAACATTTGAGTTTTAGGGCATACACACATTCAAACCTTACCAAGTATAATGGAAAATATTAAATGTCATTGATAAATTTGGTAAAATTTTAATGAAAACACAGTTATAATCAATAAAATGGTCTTTGACAAAAATAAAATATTATTAGTGGCTTTTTCTAACAGGAAAACAGACAATCTGCTTTTATTATTTTGTTCCATTGTTCTAGTTTTCGCTGAATGAAAAAGAACTATAACAAATTACTTCTGTTCCTAAAAAGAAAATAGAATTTTTAAAGAAATATAATAAAAGAGGGCTGGGAATTTAGCCCAGTCATTCCAGTGCCTGTCTTACAAGCACAAGGGCCCAGGTTTGATCCTTGGTAACCAATATAACAATACTGGGTATAGTGACTTATGCCCACCATCATCAGCGCTGCATACCACAGTGCTAGGGTGGTGGCTCGTGGCTGGCCATATTTCTCTAATTCCAGGTCTCAGGAGACAGTGGCAGAAGGATGGCTGAGTTCAAGGCTCGCCTGGGCTACATAAGTGCATTTAGGTCCAGCCTGAACTACAAAGTGAGATCTTATTTAAAAAAAAAAGACAGTAGAAAAAAGTAGAATATATTACATAGGAACATGTTTCCTAACACATTATTTAAATATGAAATGACTTCTAGGGAATTTAATTCTTTAAACTAACTTTCTTATTACACATATGCTTAAAAACTTATTTGCTTACTGTCATCAAAGGTTACTTTGCTGTATTTCTTCAGAATGTGCTCAGTGGGAGCAAAATATGGTTTTATATGCAGCTGCCCTTGAACTGAGAAAGATATTTCATACAAAAGTGGGAAGTCCACTGTAATTCATATACAAGATTTGTGTGATGCAGACAAGTTTATCAATGTCTGTCACAGAAGAAAAGACTCAGACTCAGAAAATATTAAGCTAAGTCAAAGGGCAAAAGAAATATTCTTTACAATTTGGCTGTTCTTAATTAAAAACTAATTTAGCCTTCCAGAAGACTGTGGTTTGGATAAACATATCTTATATATCAAAATTCTTATGCAGATGTCTCTGAAGTTACTTAAATATAGAAGATGCCATAAAATAAGCTAAAATGAATGTTTTTTTTTATCTCAGAAAGCTATCTGACTTTTAAAAGTATGCTTGATAGTTGCTCAGGGGGAGAATATATGTAGGTTGCTGATTCCTATTAAATAAACTGAAGGGAACTTCTCATTACATGTATAACCAATTGCATTTAGAATAGTAGAAAGTATTTGAAAGTAGGATAATCCAATGGTAGGATAGAAGTAGTAAAATTTTAACCTCCCAACATGCATTGAAATATTATCTTGATTTATCAGCTACTTTTTCAAGATATCTTGGTACCTTTTCTATTAGAGCTTCAGCAATAAACATCATTTATCTCAAAAAGAATTTTTTCATAGCAAAATAAAAAAAAATAATGGGACCAAAAGCTTGAAATTTTGAATATCAAATTTTCCAAGTATAAGAAGAAAAATAATTTGGAGGATTTTATAATCACATATTTTTCTGTAGTAACAACTGAAAAAATGATTAGGCCAAGATGGGGTTTGGGTGGGATATGAATGTAAAAAAGAATTTAAAAGGGTTTCTCATTTGTAGGATTCAAGGAAACCTAAAATAAAATGGTGGGTCATTTGAGAGCAGAATTTACCTCTTACTGCAACTTAATGTATGGAGCTAGCCTTGGATATCAGTAAGATCCAGTCTATACTAGCTAGGGCAGAGGATGTAGCTTAGACAGGACTGTGCTATGGTTTAAGATATTAGGGTCCTACAGGATACACACATCATTTCCTTAAATGGCTTAGGGAATTTGATTCTTTAAATTAACTTTCTTATTAAGCATGTGCTTTAAAAATGTCTTCTCTTAGCATCAACAGAGGGATGTTTTGCTGTATTCAGAATGTGCCTAGCTTATTACTCTAAAAGAGGCCCAGAATTTCCTAGAATACCCAGGACTTAGATCATAAGGTCGGAAGTGAAAGACAATGACTCCAAGAGCCAGAGATAACACTGAAGTGCACACAAGACAGTGCACAACTCAGAAAATACTACTATAGTCCAACAAACATTGCACCCTGCTCTTCAGTGGCAATCTGTGGAAAGCTGCTCAGCTTCTTGGAGCTAGAGATCTTTTTCAGTTAAGGAAAAGGTGGCTTTAGTTGTTGCATTCAGTTAATGTTTTCCAGTTGTCATTCACAAATAAAAGTTGTAATTCAACAATGTATAGACAAATAGAGAGCCTATTATTCTGACCATATTTCTGATAGCATTCCAATCTTTTCTCTAGATTTAATTATCTTAAATAGTAATATATAAATATAAGAAAGAACTTATGAAAACACTGAAATAGATCCTAGCAAAATATTCTTGTATATTAAAAGTAAGACTTTACCAAAAATGAAACAAAGCAATTTTCACATCTCAAAATTTAAAACCTATGGATATTAAAATACATTTCAAAATAACATAACAATAGTTTTGTATATAAACACACACAAGTGTTATAAGTTTTTTATTCACATAAAACTAATTACATTTTCATAATCTTTTTGTCTACAGAAATTCTATACAAATAAAATAATTTCCTTTTTATATATAGTCTTTCACTAAGTCTTGTTTATTTCAGCTCCTGAATGTTTCCCCATAATTTTTCTCATTTTCATTACCTCTCTACATACAAGTAGTCGTGAAAAGCAAGTGGACTTAGATATTGTGCTAAATGATGGAGAACCAGAGTTGTAGTTTCTGTAACAAAGCATGTCAGGTACTTTGTTGGAGAAATACATAGAGCTGTAGTGGAAGGCTCTAAGTTAGACTTAGAAATTCCCAAAGAAAATTATTTGAAGCTAAAATAACATTCTGGATGAAAGAACTGAGAATGGAAGTTGAATGAGAATATTTATTTTAGGTAAAAGTATGTTCCTAGAATCTAGGAAAGAGAGATTGGTGCTGCCATGTAGCCATGGGGGTGCAGAGGGAAAGCTACATAGTCTCAAGCTGGAGCAGGATAAACAAACCTGAGAACTGAATAAACTAAGGATACTCCTGAAAACAAAGGAAACCATCATATGGTTTGAAGCAAGAGACTGACATAAGGAAGTCAACATTAAACACACACACACACACACACACACACACACACACACACCTCAACATGTACTGAGAAGTAGGGACTGGAGGAGAAAAATGGGGCTGAGATGAGGCAAATGGACTGCATAGAAGTCAGTGAAGTGACAGCGAGAGTGGTGTGCACCTGGCAGAGGCGGTGTTCCACACCACATGCACAGCTTCATGCTCAAGACAAACACATACACATGCACATTTGTGGAAATGCTTAGGCTCATATGCAGGTCTCGGATACCAAGTTCTCAGTGAACAGTGCAAATCACTCTCTGTTAAATAACAGGTTTCCACTAAGGACTCTAATTTCCTGCAACATCTAACAATTAAGAAATACTATCTTTTGTTTCAAGATCCTTGTTTGCATTCATAGGGACAAAATAAAACTCTTACTTTTTGGTCAGGAGACCATGATTAATTCTAATTTTAAGTGTCATAAGTGTTTGCTGACATGTCGGTAAAGTGTCAGCTATTTCACTAATTAAAGTGACAGGACATTTCCTGCAAGGAACATGAGCCGCTATAGTAGACTGCATGACAGACCCTTAGTGATGTGGAAAAAATCTGTCACCATGTCAAGACCTTCAGTATCAGTGCAGAAACATTCATATCGTGAATGTCTTGGCATACAAATTGGCCACATTATCTACCAAAGCATCTAGGGGTTGAGAGTCTGACCTGCAGTAGGAGTCATAGAATACAGGATGAATCCTCAGTCATTTTGTAAATTAACATATTTTAAGGAATGATTTTTGAAATAAGCAAAGGTTTTACAAAGAGAAAATTCAGGGTTTAATACACTGTTGAAAAGGTGCTAGGCTTTTAAGGAAAATTAAAGGAGAGGAAAACAATACTTGAAAAAAATTCACAAACAAGGTTGAACAACATTTCTGTTGCTACAAAAATACTATAAACATCACAGTTTAGTAGGAATTACTAATCTATAATTGAGTGGAAATGACAGGATTATACAGTTTTTCATAGGATTAATGGCAAAAATATATAGATATCCATAGCTTGACAAGAAGTCATCAAGAATGTTAAAATGAAAGACCCATATCAACCAGTAATATTTAGAAAATGTGCCCAGAAAGCCTGATGAAGTCTGTATGGAGTTCAATATATTATTTTTTCTCATCTATAAAGACCTTGGGGAGGGATGTTATTTGATGTCTGTCTTTATTTTTTTAAAGAATATATTCTTAAATTTGTTTGAAATAATTGTTAAATTATTTGAAATATTTCCAGAACAATTTGAAATAAAATATATGTTAATATTGTGTATATTTTCATTTTTTCTCCTAATTTTGTCTTTAATTTATGTCAGATTATCCATGAGTATAAAGTAGAACTATTTAGGATAAAAGTACAATTCATAATTAATTTTATGCATTGTCATATGTTATTTCTTTCGCATTAAATATTGTTAGCATATCTTCCTGCAAGTAAACTTGGCTCATATTTCAACACCCTGCTGGATTTCTAGATTCTGTGCTTTTCCTCATCCACAACAGAGATCCTATCTACCCATTTCTCAAGTAGTCTTCACTAGTTTACCAGGTCACAGGTGGGACCTGTTCTCATGACCTAGAAATAATTTTGATTTTAGATTATATTTCAAGAAAATAGACTTTATTTGTTCAAGTATTTCAGCATCAGCTTTTCCTGAATGGTTCTTGGAATGTGTCATGTAACATAGCCTGAATTATATCCTAATTCCAGTTCCCTGAAGATTAGAACTTTTGGTATGAGTTAGTATCTTCAAGATTAGTATTACCTCTCAGCTACCGGAATGTTGTCTTCTATCAGCTGAAAACCCACTTCTTGGCTATTTGTCTAGCTTCTTAAATTTCCACAGTCTTTATCTTTCTAGATATTACCATTGTCATTAATTCTTATTTCTGTGAGTGAAAGAAAAGAGTATTCATTCTAGGACAAATAACAGAAGATCAAGCTGGAATCAGAAGTGGTTAAGAAGGACATAATTTCCAAGTACTGTTGTTGTATAGTGGGTCCAGAATCCACTTGGTTCCTAGGTAAATGAAAAACAGCAGCAGCAGCAGCAGCAACAACAACAACAAACCTCTTGGTGAATATGATAGGGTTTGCTACACTTGTATGGTTTGTGTGAAGCTGCTGATATTTGAGAGTTTGTTCCTATAGTCTAATTTACAAAATGATAATAAAACAAACTTTCTACTCTATAAATTTCAGGACTTAAAGAAAATATTGAAGGGTGAACAGAAGAAAGATATATTCCAGGCAGAAAAAAATAAACATCACACCAATTAATTACAGAAAAAGTAACAGTAGTGGGTTTAGAGGCCAACAATTGTTTCAGAATTGTTTTTTTACTAAACCATTAGACTCTATATCTCTATAATACCATTTACCCATGGTTAACTTTATTAATATTAATTTTGTATGGGTTTGTCTATTGCTTCCTTAATTTATAATTCCTTGTGAGAAAGTATATATATTTTTTTACATCCTTTTGTTCTGTTTTATCTTATTTAGTATCTTGTTTAAAGTAGAAATCTAACAAGCATTTGGTAAAATAGCTATCAAATAAACAGTTGGAATTATATAGAATTATAAAATGTATCAGTTTCATTTTCCTTGAGTATTTAATTTTTAAAATTTACCTACATTGTAATTCAGCTACATATTCCAAGAAAAAAATCTGTTTTATTCTGAGGCAGACACACAAAATGCTATGTGATGTACTAAAAAAAAAATGACTTCAAGTCATTGAAGTCAGTGATTTCAAGTCATTGTAGTCAATGATTACAAATGTCTTTGTAGATATTTTGATTTGTAATTATAAACATTTGTTAAAACTATCCTAATATAAAGTCCTTATAAATGCTTATAACATTAACAGATCTCTGTGATATACATACACACATTAGTAGAATGTCACAATTTAGAGTTCTTAAAAATGCTTAAAGCTTAATAGTTCATAGTCATATGTATAAATACACATATTAGAAAAATAAAACAGGATACAGTTGTTAAAAACTGCTTATAACCTTAATAGTTCTTGCTGTGAAAAGTAGGTAGCAGAAATGATCGAATCAGCAAAGAACTATTCAAACACAAAACAGAAGGCTTTGGCACAAATAGTGTTTCAGTTAGGAGCAATGAATGAATGCATATGGTGGTGGTGCATAGTGGTGCTATGACTGTTCTTTCTTCTTCACCACTGAAGTAGACATCATGTGACCTGAAGCCAAAGTTTAGAAATGGTTTCTACAAGATTCTATCATCCTAGAATATATTATCTTTTGTCACCATAGTCTATATTTATTGAATTTCTTCAATGGTTTTTAAGTTTAATTTATTTTCCTTTAACCATTCTGTCCTTTATTTGTCTCTTAGGTTTTTGTATTATTGGATGGGAATGCATACATAGGTAAATACTCTTGGTTTTTGCAGTGTCAAAAAATTTCACAATTCTATTATCTAAGGCATATAATTTGATGAACCAGTTTCTGAAATATATCAGATCTTCAGTCTATGTCCATAGATTTTAAAATTTCAAGATAGAGAAGAACACTGAGATTGCAAGTTTTTCAGGGCTTGATAACTAGCCATCAAATTCCAAGGGCAACTGCTGAGTCAGCAATGTTGCTCCTCCTGTGTAGGCAGCCGCAAGTATGAAGTATTTCCAGCTGATCTGGTGTGGCTTCTAGGCAAGAATTCCTCATACTCCAGTGCCTGTGTCATTTGCTCAATATTTCTTCTACCTAACATGATTTTTTTCTTTTATTCCTCCTTGTAATTCAAGTGAAAATTTGAAGGTAAATTTAAATAAAACACATTTCTCTAGAACAGACATATAAGATGATTAGAAAATTTGGATAAAATATGTATGATTTGGAGTTTATGTAGTACTGAAGATATTTTAAAACCGGTAATAAGTCAGTTGGAAATCAGATAACCTACTACAAACCGAAAGGCAAGATGTTAAACCATTCACAGAAGTGATGGTCAGAAGTTCAGACAGGGAATAGTTAGTATCAGTTCCTTTTTACAGAACTCCTGGGAAACAGAAAGCAAGGTTCAGACATGGGAAGTTGGCAGGAATAATGATATAGAAATGTGATTTTCTACTCAAACAAAATATTGCCAAAATTTCATTGATGTTAATGTTATTTCTGACTTTCCCAGGAGAAAAGGATGCCCTCTCAGGACATTCTGCTGGCTTCTCATTGATGCCAGAGAAATTAGAAAGAAACTTCATACTCTAAGATCTTCATAATAGGATGCATATTTTTGAGTAACATATGCCTCCATGTAGCTGGATGTAGTACCCCAAATGTAGTATTTTCAAGACTTCCCTTCTGTGAATGTGCTTTCTCTCACCAGAATGCCTTCTGCTTCAACAGGTGAACTCTTGTTTATCTGTCAAGACATATTTCATCCTTCTTTAGATATCTGTACATTTTGGAATGCTGCAGCTTTGTGTTTGCCTATCTGTAAGAGCTGTCAGACTCACTGGTCCTTGAGGAACCTCAGTATCTTTTTTTTTTTTTAATCTTTATTGGTACATTAAATATACACATCATGATTACACTCCATTAAGGGGATTTGTACCAGTATAAGACACATCTTAATTCTCATTTTTTCCCCTAGCCCTACCCACCCTACCACTCCCCATATACATAAAATTTGTTTCCTTACTTTTTTGTTACAATCTCAACATTTTCCCCCTTCACCCTATTTTGCATTGAGCATTTTCTATTTCACAATATATAACATACAATGCTAGGACTCATTTACATCTTTATTTTCTCATACCAGAGAAAAGATGCGATATGTACCTATCTGTGCCCTATTTATTTCACTTATGAGGATATCCTCAAGG
Source organism: Petromus typicus (assembly GCA_004026965.1). NCBI lineage: Eukaryota > Metazoa > Chordata > Mammalia > Rodentia > Petromuridae > Petromus > Petromus typicus. The sequence continues at coordinate 59 of PVIR01020917.1, read as the reverse complement.
TATGTCCATTTAAGTATAAATGATTCAAACTTATCATTTTTTATGGCAGAGTAATACTC
>PVIR01020916.1:0-30257 GCA_004026965.1 Petromus typicus | reverse complement strand
TGTTGCTCTTTAATATTGGTCTATTTCCCTTTCTCTTTCTCTCTGTTTCTAGCAGGCTGTCTGTCTGTCTCTCTGGTGATGTTAGAGATTAAACCCAGGAACTTTGCACTGAGCTACATCCCTAGTCCTTTCTAATTTTATTTTAGTTTTTGTTTTCAAATAAGGTCTCACTCAGTTGCCTAGGCTGTCCTGGAATTTAAAGCCTTCCTACATTAGACACCCTAAGATGGTTGCTGATTTAAAAGATATGCACCGAGCTAGACAACCTATTTCTAAGTGATCCTTGAAGAACTATCCATAACTCTGGGTACACTTTGGTTCAAATGCAAATGAACAGCTTACTAGTTGGGTACCTCAGGAAAGTCTTATTTCATTTAAATTTATTTCCTGGTGTGATGGTGAACATCTATAATCTCATCACTTGGGGAGCAGGAACAGAAGAATCTCTGCTATTTGATGTCAGCTCTTGCTACCTAGGAAATTCAAGGTCAGCCTGAGTCACACGGAAGTCCCTGACTCAAAAAGAAAAAACAAACAAACTTTTTGGAATTCTGTCACTCATGCTGGACTCCTCTAGGTCCCTGTATCATTGTACTTAATCATTAATTAATTAATTAATTTTAATTTTAATTTTTTGAGACAAGGTTTGCTACGGAGTTCGGGCTGGCCTTGAACTCATTGTGTGGGCCAAGCTGGCCTTAAACACAGCGATTCTCCTGCCTCAGCTTCCTGAGTGACAGAAGTACAGGCCCTGCTTGTCCTTGCACTTAATATCCTGTATTTTTAATACCAGTTTTCATATCTTTCTCACTGGACTGACTTCCTAAGTGGCATTTTCACTTATTAACGTTAGTATCCTTAGCAAATATCACAATGTCTGTTATATAATAGGGGCTTAAAGAATTTTGGATGAATCACTGTGAAGTAAGAACTATGTCTGCAGTTTGACTATATAGGGGAGCGATTGTCCTACCACACAGGATGGTGCAAGGTTTGGATACAACTGGGCATCTTCCAAGAGTCATGTGCCAAAGGCTTGGTCTCAGGGTTATACTATAGGGAGATGGTGGATCCTTTAAGAGGCAGGGCCTTGCTGAGTCTTTAGGTCACGAGGCGGAGCATAAAGTAGTTCTCAGTTTACCCCTTGAGTTCTCGCGAGAAGCGGAGCCCCAGGCCGCTCAGACAGTGTCTGAGGTAACAGCTCACTGGCTTGAGTTCTGCACTCCCGGATGCACTGCAGCCGAGTCGCGGCGCTACTCTGTGTGCGTTGTGACCTCTGGGCTGTGACTGTATGAAACCGTAAGCGAGATAAGTTTTCTTCATACTTGTGCTAGATATTTTGTTATTCACAAAAAGCTAACACAGACGAGGATTTTAAAATTTTTTTATTTAAATTTTTTTTTTTTTTGAGGTAGGGCCTCGCTTTGTAGCTCAGGCTGGCCCTGAGCTCACTATGTAGCCAAGGCGAGCCTGGAGCTCACAGCAGTCCTCCTGCCTCTGCCTCCCCAGTGCTGGGATTACGGGTATGAGCCACCACTCCCTACCAGGGATATTTTCTTTCTGCCACCTAAGTTTTGTGAACTTCTGAAGGAGTTCAATATTCAAAACCTTTCTTTGCGAGTGTGGGGAGCGGGGAGCGTGGATGCCGAAATCCCGGAGAGAGCCTGTTAGGCTAGATTCGGCCACTAGGTGGAGCACTTAACCTACCGTCCTCGCCTTTCCGAAGCCTTTGTGGACCTGAGACACAGGCGCAGCGGGCAAGGCTGTGCTGCCCATAGTCCCACCTAGTAAGAGGCTGAGGTAGGAGGATCTCTTGAACTCGGAAGTTTGAAACTACCTGGGCAACACAGCAAGACCCCTTCTCCTAGAAAAAATAAAAACAAAACCGAGAAACCTTAGATACAAGTGGAAAAGCGACATGTTCTCATGTTTAATAAGACTGTATCTGGGATTTCCATCTATTTGAAAACGTCAGACCTCATCCAAGCTGCCTCCTGTTCTGGATGAAAGGCAAAGATTGAGAATTATTTTTCTTGGTGTCTTATTTTGATGATAAGGGAACATACCCATTGGGCATTGTGTATCCATCCTATGGAAATACGAGAGGGAATTTCAAAAACAGAATAAGAAAACTGAAGTCAATCAATGACTGATACAAAATGGAAACTGGATTGTTTTTGAGACAGGGTCTCGCTTTTGTAGTTCAGGCTGGCCCTGAGCTCAGCCTTGAACTCCTAGCAGTCCTGCGTCTACCTCCTGAGTCTGCACCCTTGACATTGTTGTACATGGTTACCAGGGATCAAACTCAGGCCCCTGTACTTGTGAGGCAGGTGCTGGAATCACTGAGCTAAATCCCCCACCTGGAAACTGGATTTTATTTTGAAGCCAATGCTAGGTATTTTCATTTTGCACTTGTGTATTATTCTTTATTATAAAATAGTTTCCTGAATTTCAAGATAGTAATTTAAGAGATATTTTTGTGGTGTTTGAGAGGACTGTATTTTTGAAAAATTGTTTTTGTAAAATGTAAATTGGAAACAAAAGGAAATGAAGGAAGACTAACACTAAAAAAACCAGCATAAATAACAGTACAATTAAGACCCAGAGGGAGAATGAAGAATTTCAAGGTTGCACAAAAGATTTGATGTGACAACTATTTAACACTTTTGTTGCCTTAAATAATTTTTTTAGGTTAAAAATTCTCATTTTGCTTTTATGAGAACATGCCATTGTATAATGCATGCACAAAGTTCTTGCTTGTTAATACAAGATTATTACACAGGTGACTTGTTTATTATTTACTGAATGAGGAAAAAAACCTCAGACATGCAGATTTCCTTTCAGGTCTCTTTGTAATTTTAAATGCTTAAGACTATTTGTTTTGGAGTAGTCTTCTTTACTTAGCATTTTGAGGAATACAAGTAGCTCTTGCAAAGAGTTTTCCTCAAGTGGCTTAGTTGTGCGTCACTCAGAGATTTGATTTAAAAAAACACACAAAAGAAAGCTAGCAAATTAAAATGGAAGAATGATAACCTTTGTGTTCAGCCTTGCGAGGTTTGCCTACTCCTCTGTTAGTAGTTAGTACTGTGATTTTAGGGAAGGACATTACTCCTGAGCTTTAGTTGTATAAACTGTTTAACAGAGATTTCATTTGTACCAAAGGAAAGAAATGAGGGTTAGCACACAGAATGTCATCTGCTCAAAAGAGAGTTCATATAAGTGAATAATCAGAACATGGGTACAGACAAATAGTATTGTGGGATTATATAGAAATGGTTAGGTGCAGTGGCTTGAGAAGTTTTCAGTCATTAGAATTTTGAGGAGTAATGAAAGAGCTACAGCAATTACAGGGAACAATGTGAGCCCTTATTTTTTCAATTTTTATTTTTCTATTAGTACATGTTTGTATACATAAAGCTTGTACATTTTATTTCTTTTGTCATCCTCTTGCCTTCTTCTCTCCCCTCCATCTCATCCCATTTGCAAAAGATCAATCTCCCTGTCTCTTAAAATCTTTTATTTTGGTATTTATATATAATTTGAGTTTCTCAGGTAAGAGAAACCGTATGATATTTAAGCTTGTGTGTCTGATTTATTTAACATGGTTGTCTGAAGGTGCACCCATTTTCCTTCACATAACTCAACTTTATCTTTTTTCATAGTAGAGTCCCACTCCACTGGGTATCAATACCAACATTTTCTTTATAATGGTATGTTAATGGACACACCAGTTGCTTCCAAGATTTAGTCCTTGTGAACTGTGCTGCTGTAAACGTGGGTATGCATGTATCAGTGTACTGTGCTGTCTTTTGGGGGAAGATACCTAGAAGGAGATGGCTTGGTTGGGTGGAAATTTTAGTTTTAATGTTTCAAGAAAGCTTTATACTGATTTACATAATGGTTGTACTAGTTTACGTTTCTACCAACACTGTAGAAAGGTTCCCCTCCTCCTCCTGCACCCATTCTAGCATTTGTTACTGATTTCTTGATGATGACTATTCTTTCTGTTGTAAGATAGAATTTCATTGTTGTTTTAATTTTCATCTCTCCAGTGGCCAGAGATGTTGAAGATTTTTCAGGTAATGATTAGCTTGTACTTCTGAAAAGCATCTGTTCATTTCAATTTTCCCTCCTCCCCCTTCTTTTTTGAGACACGGTCTCACTTTTGTAGTTCAGGCTGTCCCTGAGCTCAGCCTTGAACTCACAGCAATCCTCCTGCCTCTGCCTCCCAAGTGCAGGGATTACAGGCATGAGCCACCTCACCTGGCATTGTGGTATGTGGTTCTGATTGCTGGTGGGCATGAATCTCCATATCGGCATTGTTGTATGTGGTTACTGGGGATAGAACCCAGGTCCTTACACTTGCAAGGCAGGCACTGGAACCACTGAGCTAAATCCCTGGCCTTCAATTGCCCATTTTGTAATTGAGATTTTAATTTTGGGAGGAGAGTCTGATTTTTTGAGCTCTTATATATTCTAGATATTCTGCATCTGAGGGCAGCTGGCAGTTTTCCCTCCACTCTGTAGGTCATTTCTTCACTCTATTGATTGTTTTCCTTGCCTTTTAATGTGCTATGATCAAGCGTGTTGAGTCTCTTGATTCTTGGTACTGTTTCTTCCACAATTGGTGTGGAGGAAAGTCCTCACCAGTGCCTATGACTTCGAGGGTTTCACTAATTTTATCTTCCTGCAGATTGTTTTTGTTTAACAGGTAGATCTCTGTTGCATTTTGATTCTAGTTTAGTACATCATGAGAGAGATTGGTTTTCGATTCAGTCTCCTGTGTATGCCGATTTCCCCTCTTGAGAAAAAGGCTATGTTCGCTCCCCTCAGCATCTGTTTATGTCCCTCTGTCAGTTCAGGTAGCCGAGGGAGCCTGGAGTTTCTGCACCCTCTATTCTGTTCCACTGTCCTACATGTGTATTTTTTACCAATACCGTGCCTTTTTTTAAAAAAATGACTACCTTGGTGAAACTTGAAGTCTGAGGTGGTGATTCTTCCTGTTTTACTCCTTGTTTCTCAGGATTGCTTTGGCTCTTCTGGGTCTCTTTTTGTGCCATATGAATTTTAGGGATGTTTTCTCTAGTTCTGTGAGGAGTGCTATTGGCATTTTGATTGAGATTGCGTTAAATCTGTATATCAGTTTTGGAAGGAAGGCCATTTTGATAATATTGGTTCTGCCTATCCAGGAATAGGTGATATATTTCCATTTCCTGAGGTCTTCTGCAATGTCTTCTCAGAGTACTGTAGTTGTTGTTGTAGAGGTATTTTACTTCCATAGGTTAATTCATAATTATTTAATTTTTCTTGATGTTATCTATTGTGAATGGTCTCCGTTTCACAGTTCCTTTCTGGGTGAGTTTATTATTGGTGCACAGGAATACTGTTGATTTTTATGAATTGGCTTTGTGTATTGTTGTGCTGCTCTCAGGGGCTGTGTGATCCCCCAATCACCTTACTGAAGGTATAGTGAGGAAAACAATAAGACAAGATAGATTCACCTGCATCAAGAGGGTCTGCGATGACCAGAGCTCTTGCAAGGTTAAGACCATAAGGATCCAGACTTGCCACTATGTACTGATCCCACCACAATGCAGGTGGTGGGAAGCAGGTACAGGAAACAATGGGGCTGAGGCGCTGACATGAAGCAGGCTTGTGGAAAGAGGGACAATGCATTTCTTCAAAAAAGCTGCTTGTAATTAATGAGCGACCTGTTTGTTTCCCATAGCTAATGTTTGTTCTTCAAGTCCTCAGTTGTGATGTTATCTTGCTGTTGGAGGTGGCACAGTGTCACCATCCACTGAGGCCTCAGCTATGAATGACTGTTGTTTCCACCTGTCAGTCAAAGGCTCATCCAGCAAGTCAGGTGGGTGTAGGGCTGATTTACAATTTAACCAATAGCCAATTTATAAGCCAATTCAGTATTACCTGTAGCTCCTCAGCATGGTTCCAAGCAGATTTCTGGCACAGTTACTAAATTTGCTTATTAATTCTGCAAACCTTTGGTGGAATTTTTTGAGTTTTCTATGTAGAGGATCCATTCATTGGCAAATAATGATAATTTGACTTCTTCCTTTTTTTTGAGTCAAGGAATCACTTTGTAGTTCAGGCTGGCCTTGAACTATGTAGTTTAGGCTAGCCTTGAACTCAAAGCAGTCCTCCTGCCTCTGCCTCCCGAGTGCTGGGATTATAGGTATGAGCCACCAAGCCTGGCACTTCTTCCTTTCTTATGGATGTCCCTTTTATTTCTGTCTCTTACTGGATTGCTTTGGCTAGTGTTTCTTCTGAATTCTCTAATTTATTAGAATGCATGTTTTCAAAGTAGTTGCTACCAATCTTCTAGATTTTAACAGTGTTCATTGTGATTTTACCTTTTTAAATTCTAATTGCATTTATTTCTTTTCTTTTCTTTTTCCTTTCCTTCTTTTCTTTATTTCTTTTTTTGAGATAGGGTCTCGCTTTGTGGTTCAGGCTGGCCCTGAGCTCAGCCTCCAACTCACGTTACAGCAATCCTCCTGCCTCTGCCTCCCGAGTGCTAGGATTACAGGCGAGAGCCATCATGCCCAGTACTGTGGTATGTGGTACTGATTGCTGCTGGGCGTGAGTCTCCAGGCCCAGAATTGTATGGGAGATTATACTGGAGATTGAACCCAGGCCCTTGCCCTTGTGAGGCACATGCCGGAATCACTGAGCTAAATCCCCAGCCCATGATTTTTCTGACGATGTCACGACAAGGGAATATCTTCAAACTCATTTTTCCCAGGCCAGTAGTACCCTAGTACCAATCTTAGACAAGGACACTCCAAGAAAGGAAAGTATCCCTGATGAACATAGATGCAAAAATTCTAAAAAAACTAAGAATCAAATTCTAAAGCACTTTATTTATTTATTTTTGAGACAGGGTCTTGCTTTGTACTGGCCCTGAACTCACTGTGTAGCCCAGGCTAGTCTCCAGCTCTTTGGCATTTCTCCTGCGTCTGCCTCCCAAGTGCTGAGATTACAGGTGTGAGCCACCACACCCAGCACTGTGGTATGTGGTCTGATTGCTGCTGGGCGTGAGTCTCCACGTCCAATATTGTATGTGGTTAACCTGGGATTGAACCTGGGTCCTTGCACTTGCAAGACAAGCACAGGAACCACTGAGCCAAATCCCCAGTCCCTCTAAAGCACTTTAAAAGGATCATCACCATGATCAATTCCATTTTTGTATAGAAGAATAGTTCAAAAATATACAGATCAATGAATGTGGATTTCATGTTTAGTTTTATTCTATCCCTTCCTCTCTTATGATGTCATGGATCTCTATCCCAACTTTTCTTTTTAGTAGTATTATCATCCACCTTATATTCTACTTCAGACCAATTCTCAACCTTTTTGTTTTTATAGTATATACCTTTGTTCTAATTTGAGAAGTTTTGAAAATAACACAGTTGGGGAAATGCTCATTTCATTGGTCAAAGTGGAGTCCCAGCATCAGTATCTTTAACATTCTCAGTTTTCACATCCTCACCATCACTCTCTCACTTGTTGAACAATTTATCATTTGAAACCTGCCTACACAAGCCTTTATCCGGGATACCTTCCTGAATGGAGCCTTTGATGTAAATCAGTATTCTTATGGTTTCTTGTTTCCTTAATAACACTTATTGTGTTTCTAATTCTGGATTGCTTCCTAATGCTCAACACCACTGACATTTTGGGTTGAATATAACTTTGTAGTTTGTTCTTTTTGTGTAGTTTGTTCTTTATGTAGCAGGACTCCTAATATTTTTGGCACCAGGCACCAGTTTCATGGAAAATTTTTTCCAAGGGTAGGGGGGGAGTGATGGTGGTTTCAGGATATTTCAAGTTTCCTATATTTATCTATTTATATCTATCTATCTATCTATCTATAGATCTGTCTATCATCTATATATGCATATATAAATAGATATAGATAGATAGATTTTTTTTTTGAGACAGGGTCTTGCTTTTGTAGTTCAGCTGCCCCTGAGCTCTGCTTTGAACTCATAGCAATCCTCTTGTTTCTGCTTCCCAAGTGCTGGGATTACAGGTGAGAGCAACCACGCTCGGCACTATGGTATGTGGTACTGATTGCTGGTGGGCGTGAGTCTCCACACTCAGTATTGTATGTGGTTACGGGGGATCAAACCCAGGTCCTTGCACTTGCGAGGCAAGTACTGGAATCACCGAGCTAAATCCCTGGCCCAGACAATTTTGCTGTATTTATTGTGTATCTTATTTCCATTATTACATTGGAATATATAATAAAATGATTATATAACTCACCATCATGCAGAATCAGTGAGAGTTTTGATCTTGTTTTATTGCAGTTAGGCTGGTCCAGCCTGAGGATGATGGGACACAGCAGTGACACCTGACATATGTTGCATATGTCCAGTTTAGTCCATTTTTATTGTTATTTGTCACTGCCAAAAATTGCTTCACAAAGAGGGTGTTAGGAATGCAAGGATCTCAGGATATTCTGTCGACTTTAATTCTGAATGTGTGGAGAACTGAAAGTTGTCTCAAACAAATATTCAAGGCTACTATACTTTGTGATCTCAAGCAGTTCATCTGCTTCTGGCATGATGACTTAGTGCGCTGGTTCACAGATGGGTCTCAGATCTGTGAATTCTTACTTTGGGGTTCATTTATGGTTTCTAATTAAGGTTCAATTTGCCTTGGAAGCCGAAAAGGGTGATCACACACTAGCTGGGAGAAAGAAGGTCCTGATTCCGCTTCTTTCAAAATTCTTAATTTCAACATTTTTGCTAAGTTTGAAACATGTAAAAAATCCCAGTGTTCACTCGTTGCTCCCAGAATTCCACTTTGGCTTTGAATGCAGCCACTTAACCTGCCAACTTGACCACAACTGTTGTTCTTCTCTGAAGACACTGAGCAGATTGAATATAGCAAATAAAGAAGCAAGGTTTGCAATTCACTGTGTGTCACTGAAATACATTTCCAGTCATAGTTGTTTTTCTAAAAGAAATCTCTGGAGCTACTCTTGAAACTCAAAACTCTGGCTAGTGATGTGCCTCTAGAATGCCACATCACCTTTGGCTGTAAAAGAAAACAGGGTCATCTCTTTACAGAGCTAAGCAACTAGATGTATATTTAAGGCACGTACTTTACTGTGGTTGATAATTTTAATCACATCCTACAAAACATTGTGGTGCTCAAGTGCCTGGAAAGTGTGAGGTCCTGAATTGGATCCCCAATACCAAAAAAAAAAAAAAAAAAAAGGACCAGGGATTTAGCTCAGCAGCACAGCCTTTGACTGTTAAGCTCAAGTGACATTTTTTGGCTAGCCAGCATTTCTGTGTGGATGCCACAATGTAGAATCACATTCAGAAGCAACCTTTTTGACCTAAGTAGTGAAACCAGAAAATCATGGTCTTAGTTACTTCTCTCATTACTGAGACAAAATACCCAATACCTAAAGTTAAAAGACAAAAGGTTTATTGTAACTCACAGATTTTAGAGATGTCAGTCCATATTTAGCTTGTTGTAAGGTATGTGGCCTGGCAGAGAGGAGTCCATGGCAAGCAGGCAGGAGACATTGAAGCAGCATGCAGTGAGAAAGCAGCAGCAGCAGCAACAGTAAGCCCGCCTCTCCTTTTTGTCCCATTCATGATACACGCACTATTTGATGGGTGCCACTCATACCCAGGTTGTCATAGTCTTCATCCCAACATCACACTCTTTTTTTTTTTAGGTTTTTTGAGACAGGGTCTCGCTTTGTGGTTCAGGCTGGCCCTGAGCTCAGCCTCCAACTCACATCACAATCTTCCTGCCTCTGCCTCCCGAGTGCTGGGATTACAGGCGTGAGCACTGTGGTATGTGGTACTGGTTGCTGCTGGGTGTGGGTCTCCACACCCAGTATTGTTATGTGGTTACCGGGGAATCGAACCCGGGCCCTTGCGCTTGCAAGACAGGCGCCAAAACCACTGAGCTAACTCCCCGGCCCCCCCAACGTCACACTCTGAATCCACATTCTTACTGTAATCCTGTCACCCTTTAAACTTCCCACTTATGACTGTCTGAGGCTGTGGAGGGACATCTAGATACAAGCCTTCTAGTGATTGTAGCCACTTTACCTGTGGATAAACCGGCACAAACTGACCAATTCCCTGACCATTTCCCTGATATGTCATCATTCAAAGATTTGAAAATTCTGCAGCTGTGGTGTTGGTTAGCTACACAGATGCACATAGCAATCTTCATGCACACATTCCTTAATATATATGTTGCACAAAAACAAGTACCAGGAGTCAGTTTCATGGAAGATTTTTGATGGGTGAGGGAGTGGTCTCACAATGAGTCAGCTGGGTACCAAAACTAAATCTGTCATGTGCACAGTTCATATTCTATTACAGTCTAATGCTGACTTAAAAGGTGAGGACTTCTTCTAAAAATATTTCAATCTTACCATTTTCTACAGTTTCTTTAGAATAAAGGAAAATTTTAAAAAGGGAGATAATCTCAGTCCTTTGTGAGAAAACCAGTTTTTCTTTACCTGTCTTGCTGAAAGCCATAGATCTTTTTATTTTTTGGTTGCTAGCAGAATGTTCAACTTCTGGTTTGGGGAGTGGGAATAACTTTCATAGTTCATTTGTGGACTCATTCCACAAACATTAAGGAATGCCTACTGAGCGCGGAGCCTGCAGATGCAGAAATTCATAAAATGCATTCTCTATTCACAGCCTACAAGTGGCAAGAGATGTGGACCAGTGACCTGGAAAACAGCCTTACTAGTTCTACAATAAAACACATATGGAAGATCCAGAGAGATCCAACCAAGGCCTCTTGATAGGTTAGAAAGGAAGGTATATGCAGCTTAAATTATGCTTGCTTTTCTTTTTACCAAGTTAGATAACATAATTCTAACATCATTTGGTTAGAAAAGCTTTACCTGTAAATCTAAAACTCAGTAGCATCAAATATAAGAATAATGTTTTATTTAATAGTTCTTGAATTCCCAAATCCTTTTCTCATTGTTGCTGTTAGCTCAGGTAAAGTCTGTTGGGATTATGTTCTGGCTTCAATATGGAATATCTGGATGTTCATGTGAGGAATGCAGAAATCAGGATGGCTCAGAGGAATCAAGATACCTGGCACCTGTAGTCACATATGTCAGTAACCTCTGGGGATGGGTACCTGTGGCTGATTTCTTTAATAAATGCCTCATAGATTTCAGCTCACTGAGCTGGCACCTGTTTACATATGGCTTATCTTTGCAGGTCAAGGTGTAATGAAAGAGTGAGCTTCACTGTTGCTGTATAGTAGAATTAGCTGTAGAGTTTTTAGAGCCCTGATGTGTAGGCTACCCTCCAGACTGCTGTGCCATAGTGCCTGAGTGTAGGACCTAGACATCTGGATTTTTTTTTTTTTAATTATCTTTATTGGTACATTAAATATACACATCATGATTGCACTCCATAATGGGGATTTGTACCAGTATAAGACACAACTTAATTCTCATTTTTTTCCCATAGCGACATCTGGAATTTTTAAGGTCCTCAATCAATTCCTGTGTGCATCCATACTTGAAATGGCTGCTCCAGCTCACTGGCTGTAAATCTAGCTTGCCTCAGAATTACCCAGAGGGCTTTGGGTAAGCACACAAGCTGGGCTCCAGTCCCAGAGTTCCTGATTAATTGAGTCTGGGATAACTGGAGAATTTCTGTTTCTAACAAGTTTCCTGGTGAGGCTAAATGTTGCACTGATCTGAGTACTACAGTTTGAGAACCACCGGTCTGATTAAAAGTGATGAAAAGAAATGGTTGTTGAAGAGTAGAGATTCTTATTTCCTCAGTAGATCTGTCTACTCTGCATTTTGAAGAATGTAAGTAGGGATGTCAGACTGGAGATGTCACCACAATATTTACTGACTACCTCTAAAGACTTGTCTCGGAATGACACAACTCATCTTTAGAATGGTCTGTACCATCTGGAAAGAATGTCACTTTCCAGGGTTTTCTACTCCTTTCCTTCCTCTGCTTTTCTGTTTATTTCTTTCTTTGGAAAGACTTGAGGAGAAGACTGATAAAACACTGATGAGCACCTAACACAAGCAGGTGTACCCAGAGTGCTTTTAATTCTGGAGAAAACTTGATATTTAAAAATGAGTGGCAAAAAGCAATTTAAAATAATGTGGATATTTCTTCTGCAACAGCCAGTTATGGTCAGTAGTAAGAATGAAGGACTAATGCACAAGGAATAAGGGTGAACTTGAAAACTAATACTAAATACCAATACTTAAAAACGTTTGCCCTGTGTATGTTAACATCAGGAAGGAGACTCATCCCCAGAACTCTTATTGCCAGCACTGTTTATGAAGCAGTCTAATACACCTCTCCTATTTCACTTTCAACCCACCTTCTATTTTAAAATTGATGCTTAGATATTCATAGTATCTCATTCTAAATACCTTCAAGAAGCTTTGTATGCCACCAAGGGAGTGCTCTTGTCACTAGCCATGCTTAGCACACATGATTTAATGAATGAAAATTTCTTGAATTGCAGTAGAATCCTATGAAGAAAATTACAATTAAGGAATTACAGACATTGTAGGATGCTGGATTTCAGTCAGCAAAGGTTTTTTGGGGGGGCAGGGTCTGGCTTTCTAGTTCAGGCAGGCCCTGAGCTCACTGCGTGGCCCAAGCAAGGCTCAAACTCACAGCAATCCTCCTGCCTCTGCCTCCTGAGTGCTGGGATTACAGGTGTGAGTTACCACACCTGGCATTGTGGTATGTGGTTACCGGGGATCAAACTAGGGACTTTGTGCTTGTAAAACAGATGCCAGAACACTGAGCTAAATCGCTGGCCCAGCAAAGATGTTTTAAGAAGGAAACAGTGAAGTCATTTGGTCAGTAAGATGAAGAGCTGGTCAGTATCTGCTGAATTTTGAATCTGCATCCTCTGATAAACCAATAAGTTTTGGAAATGTTATTTTCCCTTTCATTTAAAAAAGGACTTAAATTTTTTAAACAGCAAAATTTAGAGGAAGATACAGAGATATTATATATCCTACCCAAGGATGACCTCTTCCATTCTCAACATCCCTCTTGGAACAGTGTATTTGTCATACTTCATTATCCCTCACAGTGCATAGTTTGCATTAGGATTCACTCCTTGTCTTTCACTTTGTATGGGTTTCGAGAAGTGTATAATGACATGTATGTGTAATAATATTCAGAGTATTTTCCTTGCCCTAAATATCATCTGTGTTTTGAGTATTTATTCATTGCTCTTTACTGAAATTCATGGCAACCACTAGTCTTTACTGTTTCTGTATTTGTCTTTTTTCCAGAATGTCACATAGTTGGGACCAGACAGTTTATTGTCTTTAGATTGACTTCACTTGCTTAGTAGTATGCATTTAAGTTTTTTTAATGTCTTTTCAATGTTCAACAGTTCATTTCCTTTTTTTTAAAAAAATTTTTATTGGTACATTACATCATGATCATGCATGTCCATGCATCATGATTGCACGCCATAATGGGGATTTGTACCAGTATAAGACACAACTTAATTCTCATTTTTTCCCATAGCCCTACCCACCCTACCACCTCCCCATATACATAAAATTTGTTTTCTTACTTTTTTGTTATAATCTCATTATTTTTTCCCCTTCACCCTATTTTACTTTGACATTTTCTATTTCACAGTATATAACATACAATTCTAGGACTCATTTACATCTTTATTTTCTCATACCAGAGAAAAGATGCAATATGTACCTATCTGTGACCTATTTATTTCACTTATGAGGATATCCTCAAGGTATGTCCATTTAAGTATAAATGATTCAAACTTATTCATTTCCTTTTTATGCTGAATAATATTGCATTGCCTAAGTATACTTCCTTTTCATGTTTTAATCCCTGATTGTAATTATTTTACTTTTTAACTTCACTTTGTTCATTTATAAAACCAAAGAATGTTGAGAAGCTTCTTTTTTTTTTTTTTTTTGAGTTAGGGTCTCACTTTGTAGTTCAGGCTGGCCCTGAGCTCAGGCTCAAACTCACATCACAGCAATCCTCCTGCCTCTGCCTCCCGAGTGCTGGGATTACAGGCGTGAGCCACCACGCCCGGCACTGTGGTATGTGGTACTGATTGCTGCTGGGTGTGAGTCTCTGTGCCCAGTATTGTTATGTGGTTATCGGGGATCGAACCCGGGCCCTTGCACTTGCAAGACAGGCACCAGAACCACTGAGCTATATCCCTGGCCCAGGAAAGCTCTTTTACAGAAGGAAGGAGCAGGCCGGGCACCACATACCACAGTGCCAGGTGTGGTGGCTCACGCCTGTAATCCCAGCACTCGGGAGGCAGAGGCAGGAGGATTGCTGTGATGTGAGTTTGAGGCTGAGCTCAGGGCCAGCCTGAACTACAAAGTGAGACCCTGTCTCAAAAACAAACAAACAAACACAGCAAACAAACAAACAAAAAAAAAATAAAAAAAAGAAGGAAGGAGCAAGATGGGGCAGGCACACTGCTTTAGCATTGCCCTGGCAGCTCTGGAAAGTTGCTGAATGTGAAAGCTGACACATCCTCTTACAAGGCTGTGATGACTACTAAATGGGAAAGCTGGAGAGTGCTTTTTGCCACAAGGTGGGATCAGTATATAATGCTGATTCTGTCACTTTTGAGTCCTTCAAGGACTGAGTCTATTTAGTATGTATTTACTTAAAGCTTTTGGAGTGACATGCTTTGGAAAGACAGAGATGTATAAGGACTTCATAGTGTAAGAGAAAAGTAGAGAAATAACCAGACACTTGTATAATATTTATCGGTCCTACGTTAGAGGGAGTATACAGATAAAAGTATTTTGTTGGGGAGAGATAACCCAGGCACAAAGTTTAGACTTTGGAAAGAACTACCTACTAAATTTCTTTTTCTCAGGGATCATTACTTAGTGTGATTTTCTTCCCATTATCTGCATAGTCATAGCTTTCATTTTTGTCTATGTCTTAGAAGTTTATTTGCATTGTGGGAAACCAAACTCTCACTGGGATGGATGTAGTGGATACATTGGAAAAGTGTTTTCTTTTCTTTCTTTCTTTTTTTTTTTTTTTTTTTTTTTTTTTTTTTTTTTGAGACAGAGTCTTGCTTTTGTAGTTCAGGCTGGTCCTAAGCTCACTGTGTAGCCCAGGCAAGCCTAGAACTC
The DNA here is from genome assembly GCA_004026965.1 of Petromus typicus. Taxonomy (NCBI): domain Eukaryota; kingdom Metazoa; phylum Chordata; class Mammalia; order Rodentia; family Petromuridae; genus Petromus; species Petromus typicus. The sequence continues at coordinate 15,082 of PVIR01020916.1, read as the reverse complement.
ATAACATCCTCCTGCCTCTGCCTCCCTAGTGTTGGGATTACTGGCGTGAACTGGAAGAGTATTTTAAATATGTTATTAAAGATATTTGAACTATTAACATTTCCCTGAAGATATATGAATCTGAGGGAATTTTAGAATTAGATGTCTGAAAAAGTCAGGGTCAGATAGCTTATTCTATTTGCTCACAGTGAGTAGGCAGTTAACTCTCAGGTGGTACCAGTTCTCCAGAGTCAGTGCAGGTGCATGGAATGCATATAGCATACACTTCTCAGGAAGTCTCAGTTTTACTTCTTCAGCAAAAAATCCTGTACAGACACATTCTCCTGTAATTAATTAAATATCCTGTACTATAGATTCTTTTTGTTTGTTTTTGTTTTTGAGGCAGGGTCTCATAAAGAAGTTTGGGTTGACCTTGAGCTCACTATGTAGTTTAGGTTACATCAGCCTTCTGACAGTCCTCCTGCCTCAGCCTCCTGAGTGCTAGGATTATAGGCATTTGTTATGATATTTATGACTAAAACTCACAAGTGAGGATGTTATGCAAGAGAAGAAAAGACAAGGTCCAGGGCAGGAAGTTGGGAAGGAATAGGGTAATAAGCATATCAGAGTAAATAGTTACATTGAGAAAGGGGTCTTTAGCAAAGATTTGAGGAGGAGGAAATTAACTGTGCCTGTCAGAACAGAGTGTTTTAGGCAGGAAGGCTCTATTAGGTGTGTTCTGGGAAAAAGGCTGAGAGATCAGTGTGACTGGGGTGACAGAAGAGGGAGAGTAAAAATAAACGAGATTGGGAAATGGAACAAGGCGGAGAGATCCCCTAGGGCCTTATGAATTGAAAATAATAAAAACTTCTGACATAAGTTACAACATTAAGCAAATAAATACTATTTGTATTTTAATTTTCTATAACAAATACTTGTGGTTTCACTATTGCAAGTCAAAAGTTTTTAGACTTATTAAAAGATTTTTGAATAATGTAGGGAGGATCATTAACTTTACTAGACATACTCAGAAGCTTTGTTTTATAACGACAAGGTTCAGGATTAGAATTGCCATGTATATATCTTTAAATTTTCTTACCTGGTTAAATGTTGAATGCTAATCTCATGTTTGTATAATTAAAAGTATATGATGTACATTAATATTTTCTTAAAGATTATTATTAAGTGCTAGTTAACATAAACTTCAAATAAAATTTCACCGTTGCTGAATTAAAAATTTAGGGTTTTAGTAAGTTAATTTTACATTTTCTGACTTCTCTCTCATCAAACATGAAGGGAAAAGATGAAAAACACTTCAAAAGAAATGCCCAGGAAATAGAAATCATTCCTGACATAGTTAAGACCAGATGTGGCAGTTGTAACAAGTACACAGAATACACAGCTCTTTTAAAGAGACAGTGATGTGGCAATCTGAGTTTATGTAAATGCACCAGTTTATAAATACTTACAAACATGTAGATAAGCTCAAAAGAGTGTAATCCCTAGTGCTCAAAACAAAAATGCAAATAAAAAGACCAGCAGGGGGTGTCTGAATCCATAGTGGTTGGAGCCTGGATATCTACCGGCCAAATAGTGACCACAGATGTATATGAAGTAAAAGAAGCTGGGATTGAGTGTCAGACATAAATCTCTGAGCTCAGCGATTTCCTGGCTTGTTGGATACAAAAGATCTGATCACTCTCCTGCAGCACTGATGGGAAATTTGTTTCTTACCCAGGGTTTGGATGGAGAAAAAATTCATCCAGGAGAACTTGATCACCACTTCGATGTAAGTATACTAATTTTGTCCAAAAAAAAAAAAAAAAAGTCTTGTGGTTGCTCAATATATAGGAGACCTCAGGATAATTGGTCTCTGATGAAGACTGTTATGGCTTGTTTCTAGCTGCCCCCTCAAAGCCTTATGAGCTCACAGGCCGGGCTTTTGGAGGTGACTGGATTATGGGTGTATGATGCTGAATTAGGATGTGATGTTGGGGTTAAGAGTGTATGATAAGTAAATTAGTTTAGCATAATTCTGAGTTTGGGTAATGGAAGCCGCACCCTGGGTGTGGGTGGCACCAATCAACAAGCTTGTGACTGAAATGGAATATAAAGGGGCAGAAAGAAGGCAGGCTGCTGCTCACCGCCCTCTTGCTTGCTCTGCCATGGACTGCTTCTCCTCAGTGATGTCTTTCTCCTGTGCTACCCTGTCTCAGAACCAGCCAACTGTAGATTGAAACCTCTATGAACTGAGCCAAAATAATCCTTTCCTCCTTTAACTTGTAGGTATCAGGTATTTTGCTCTCAGCAACAGGAAAAGTAAGATGAAGCCAAACTCAGATTAAAAATTAAAAAAAAATCCTACAGTGTATGGTATATCAAAATTTCATGTCATACTTCATGAACATTTACACTTACTAAAATATAAATGAAAACTAAATAAAGAAATTAGTTATAGTAGAGGTGGTAGAGCACTTGCTCAGCACAAACAGAACCTGGTTTCGACTCCAAGCAATGAAAAAGAAAAGAAAAAGAAGTTAGTCATTTCCATATTAATGAATGACTCCATAAAAATTGGGACAATATGAAATTGGCCATAAACATTTAAAAACTTAAAAGAGAAAAAGACTGCATGATAATGAAAGGAACTAGAGAAATTAGAAGAGTCCTAGAGATGAAAAATAGAGTCCCTGAAATGGAGTGCTTATTGAATGAGCTAATATTGAACTGCATATAAAGATAGAATTTTGCTCTGGTGGATACATTGGAATAAACCATTCAGAACAATTCTTATTAGCTGGTAGTGTTCAAAGCTCAAAATTTATATTCCACACTTGACTTGGGTATTCCAGATCATTTCTACTTCCATATCTTCTTGCTTTCTACAAAATGCTTGTTAGTTTATTGGGATGGGATTCATTGTATAGGTAGGTATGAAGAAGAATTGATATCATAATGATAATAATAACAAGGTCTTTTATTTGATGCACTTGGTACATTATTCATTTATTTAGATGGTAACATTTATCAGCAATATTTTTTAAGTTTTCAGTATACTCTGATATATTTAGTAGTTTGGTGCTGTTGTGTATGGTATTGATTTTTATTTTATGATTTTTTTTGTTAGTATATAGAAATGCACAATATCAAGCTTGTATCTAGGAACTTTCCAAATTCTCATTTCAATTATGATAATTTTAACTCTTTTGGCATTTAAAAAATTTATGATAGTTTTAATTTTATTCGGTGGTCTGAAGATCCATCTATGTTAATACACTCATGCTATCAATTATAATTATTATTTAAAAATTAATTATTTAAAAATGTATATAATCTTTATGTACTTACTTTTGTCACATTGGACTCTCAGAATCTTCTGTATACTATGTTGATTCAAAGTAGTGATGATTCACATTTTTGTGTTATCTTTTTCTTCAGGAAGCAAGTTTTCTATGATTTTCTGTTATGTTTGATGTTAGCAGTAAGTTTTTCACACAAAATGTTTATCAGAAAGGAATACCCTTCTAGATTTCACTTGCTGAGAATTATTATTATTATTACTATTTTTTTTAAAGACAGGGTCTTGCTTTGTAGTTTAGACTGTCCCTGAGCTCACTATATAGCCCAGGTGAGCCTCAAACTCACAGCAATACTATTGCCTCTGCCTCCCAAGTGTTGGGATTACAGGCCTGAGCTATTACTACACCTGACACTGTGGTATACGGTTCTGATTGCTTGTGGATGTGAGTCTCCATGCCCAGCACTGTTGTATGTGGTTACTGGGGATTGAACCTGGGCCCTTGAGTTTATAAGACAGGTGCTGGAACCACTGGACTAAATCCCTGGCCAAAAATTATTTTTTTAATCATTAGTGGATATTGAATTTCTCTCATTTATTGTATTAATACCTTAGGCATAAACCTGTAAATTGTCAATATTGGGTCAATTAATTACATTAATTGTAATTAATGTAGACTCTGTATTAGGTAACTAAAAACATAGTTAAATTAATATTTTTTATTGGTGTAAAATATTCCATTTATGCAAGAGAATGTCCTAGTGTTTAGAAGATATATGATGAAGTTTTTATGTGTAAAAGTTATATTTTATTTATTTATATATTTATTTTTTGAGACAGGATCTCACTTTGTTGCTCAGGCTGGCCCTAAGCTCAGCCTCAAACTCACATCACAGCAATCCTCCTGCCTCTGCCCCCTGAGTGCTGGGATTACAGGCGTGAGCCACCACGCCCGGCACTGTGGTATGTGGTACTGGTTGCTGCTGGGGTGAGTCTCCACGCTCAGTATTGTATGTGGTTACTGGGGAGTCGAACCCAGGTCCTTGCGCTTGCAAGACAGGTGCCGGAACCACTGAGCTAAATCCCCGGCCGTTATTTTACTCTTTTTAAAATTAGCATGTTTGCAGTACATAATAATTACATTAATTGTGGGAGCTGGTTTATGTACATGATATATATTAATTCTTTCTGTCCCCTTCCTCTCCCTACTCTTCCGTTCCATCCTTTTCTATGTCTTTTTGCGAGAGCCCTATCTCACTGTTTCCTAGTACCTTTTATTTTGCCGTGAATGTGTTGCTATAAATAAGAGTGTGCATGCACCACTACAGTGTGACTCTTTTGGTCTGATACCTAGGAGAGGTATAACTGGTCAACTGAAATTTCTCTTTTTAGCTAAAATGTGTTTTAAGTAGTTCTTCAAAAACATACATATATCTATACTGCCACCTTAAAAATGCATACAAGATCTATTATCTGTCTACAAATGTAATGCTAACAATTGGTGAAGGTAAGGGAAATGTATAAAGGGATCTTCCTTTAATCTTACTTAGGTTTGGAATTTTTCTGATTAAAAGGTTTTGGGGAAAATAGGGAGGATTCCAATATTGATTTAACATTGAACTTTCTACTTCTCTTAAGTGAGTGTATTTTATTTCTTTTTGAGACAGGGTCTTGCCTTTGTAGTTCAGGCTGGCCTTGAGCTCAACCTTGAACTCAAAGCAATCCTCCTGCCTCTATCTCCCAAGTGCTGGGATTACAGGCATGGGCCACCATGCCCAGCATGGTGGTATGTGTTTCTGATTGCTGGTGGATGTGAGTTTCCACACCTGGTATTGTTGTATGTGGTTACTGGGGATCAAACCCCGGCCCTTGCTCTTGCAAGGCAGGTGCTGGAACCACTGAGCTAAATCACCAGCCCTAAGTGAGTGTATTTTTCATTGCTAATCTAATGTATACAAAACTATTTATATATTAAACCAAGGGAAAACTTCAATAAATGTTAAACTAAATTTAAATAGATATGTCTGATAGATATATGAAATGAACTAAATAGAAATTACCTGCAAATTTGTCATTAAAAACCTAATTATTTTTGTATCAAAGTTTAGATGAAATCTTTACTTCTTAGAAATAAGCAGCAAAGAGAGTGATATCATAATATGCCAGTTCTGGACAAGTCAGTAATCATAAAAGAGTCATTTCTTAAATATTTTATTTTATTATTGAATAAGAAATAATAAATAAAAAATAAGCAAAGATGTTCTAGGAAAATAAATTATTTTGTTACTTTCAGTTAATATTTTCCCAATTACTATTCTGTAGGATATTTATACTATACTATCTAAAAGTAGCAAGTTTTAAAATTTTTGCTATTATGAACAATGAGAAGAACAACATTGGTAGATACTTAGAAATAAGAAAGCCAAAATATAGAAAAAATATTTCCTGATAATGTTGGTGATATTTGTAATTCAAATCACAGGAATGAATTTATTCACAGGAAACAGTCATAGTCATGTTCAAAAGAACTTTCTGGGATATTTATGGAAGTCATCTTCACAATAAGGAAGAGTGGTAAACAATTTAAGTGTTTAACAGTGGAATATTTTGGAGCACTTACTTGTTAATACATAAAGAAATTTTAGGAAGCGCATTTTCCTTCTGAGATAACTTTTCTTTGTTGAAGGATTTTCCTCTATGTTAGGCTTTAGCTCAGTTTGTTATTACAGATAAGCTCAGAGCTGAGTATGTAAACATTTAATTTTGAGGAAAGAATTAATTGAATATGGGAAAGGCTAACAAGAGTTGTCTTTTAAATGAATTAAAAATGTCATTGTTGAAGTTACAGCTTGAATATGGTTTGCTGATTATGCACACTGGTTTCTTTCTGTGAACTAAACCATTATTTGATGTTAAAAGCATGGCATGAGAAATACTATGCACTATGCCACACCTCATCTTCAGCTGGTCTACTTGATTAATATACTAGGTTGAATAAAAAAAATCTGTAGCAAAAATACTGGTTGTATCTCTTTCTTAGTATTTGTATGCAACCAAGAGCCTTATGTTGGCCAAATGTAAATATAAAAGCTGAATTCATAAATAATATTTTTTTTTTTTAGGTTTTTTTGAGACAGGGTCTCGCTTTGTGGTTCAGGCTGGCCCTGAGCTCAGCCTCCAACTCACATCACAGCAATCCTCCTGCCTCTGCCTCCCGAATGCTGGGATTACAGGCGTGAGCCACCACGCCCGGCACTGTGGTATGTGGTACTGGTTGCTGCTGGGTGTGGGTCTCCACACCCGGTATTATTATATGGTTACTGGGGAATCGAACCCGGGCCCTTGCGCTTGCGAGACAGGTGCCGGAACCGCTGAGCTAACTCCCCGGCCCCATAAATAATATTTTTGAGAAAGGTTACATACAATTGCACAGTTTTAGAAAAGAGCATTCATAACTGTTATAGGAAATAAGAAGGAATGGTGTACATCAAATCATCCTATTTGGCCTAGCTTCAATGAACCCAGTTAAAAGTGTCACTAAGTTCAGCATTAAAAGGAAAACCACAAAAGGCATAAAACTTGAGAGTGTGAGTTGTGTGATATTTATGAGAGATAAACCATTATTTCATTCAAGATGTATTTATAGAGCACCCACTGTATGGAAGCAGTGAATTATGGAATCCTTTCCTTTTTGATTAGTAGAATTACTCATTGCCCAATCTTTCCCCCTTCGCTTTTTATGGTCATGGGCTTATAAACCATGATACCCTCCTTTCCCAAGCATATTAACATAGTGGGTTACGTATAGCAAGCTGATCTATAGTTTTATTTTATCTCTTTAACCTCAAGGTAAGACTTAAAGGTAGGTGACCGTTCTAAATTTGGCCAGAGAGAATAATTTCTAAATAGTCCAAGAGACTATCACTTAGAAAGATATGGAGACACAGAGCCTTGACAGCACTTTTTTTTTTGTGGTCCTGGGGATCGAACTCAGGTTCTTTTGCTTCCAAGGTAGGTGTGATACTACTTGAGCTAAATCCCCAGAGACAGCATTATTTGAGACCCTAGAACACTTCAGTCATGCTTGGAGTGAGGTGTATTTGTTTTCTAGTTACTAATGCCAGATGTTTCCCCCTCTTTCTTTTTGATTTCATTGGACCATTTTATATATACATTATGATCACATTTAACATTGAGGGTTTGTTCCAGTACATGACACATCTTGATTCTCATTTTTTCCCATTCCCCTGCCTTACTTCCAACTCCCTGCCCCCTATATACATAAGCTTTGTTTCCTTTTATTTACCATCAAAATTTTTTCTTTCTTTTCTTTACTAACTCCTATCCACCCTTTTCCCTTTGAACATTTTCTTCCTATTTCACAACTATCATACATTTTAGAACTCATTTACACTTGTGGTTTCTCAGACAAGAGAAATGATACAGTCTTTACATATCTGTGTCCTGTTTATTTCACTTATGAGTATATCCTCAAGGCACATCCATTTGAGTATAAATGACTCAAATTTTATCATCTTTATGGCAGATTGATACTCCATTTTATAAAAAAACCCATATCCTCTTTATCCAGTCTCCTGTTGATGGGCATTTGGGCAGTTTCCAAGATTTAGCTGTCACAAATTGAGCTGCTATGAACATAGGTGCACGTATGTCACTGTGATATGAATCTTTGATTCTTTCATGTGTATATATAGTAGGAAAATAGTAGGGTCAAGAGGACCCCTAATTCCATTGTTTTGAGGAACTTCCACACTGATTTCCATAGTGATTGCACCAGTCTACATTTCTACCAACAGTAAAGAAGGGTGCTTTTATCCCCACAGCCTTGCCAGCATTTGTTGTTGGTTGATTTCATGATAGCAGCCATTCTTTGTGGCCACCTCAACTTTGACAGAGGACCCAAACATTGTCAATGGAATGAAACAGCCTCTATAACAAATGGTGCTGGAAAAACTCATATCAACCTGCCAGACTAAAATGAGATCTATCTCTTTTACCATGCACTGAACTCAAATCAAAGTGGATTAGAGACCTAAACATTAAAACAGAAACACTAAACCTATTGGAAAGCAGGTTAGGTAGAACTCTTGGAGACAATGACATAAAGAAGGACTTTAATGAATAAAACCTCTGCAGCTTGGGAACTAGCAAAAGGAATCAACACCTGGGATCTCATCTTATTAAAAAGCTTCTGCACAGCAAGAGGAACCACAAGCAGAGCAAAAAAACAACCAACAATATGGGAAAAAATTTTTACCAACTGTTTCTGAGACAAAGGTTTACTATCTAGAGTATATAAAGAACTAAAAAAAAATCAACTACCCTCAAATTTAATGACTCAGTTCAAAAGTGGGCATCTGAAATGAATAGATACTTTTCAGGTGAAGAAGTAAAGGCAGTTAAGAAATGTGAACAAATGTTCAGTGTTGCTGGTCATTTGAGAGATGGAGATGAAAAAACACTCTAATTTCTTTATTTTTAATTTAGTCTTAATTGTGTTTCTGTCACTCAGAACAAAAAGACTGCTGATAAGCAATTTATTCAGTTAGGCACTCTTGTTGGTCTAGGTAAATACTGGAGAAATGATGAACAAAATCTAGGCTTTGAATTGATGGAGCTTCTGTGTGTGTTTGTGTATATGCTTCTCTATGTGTGTGTGGTGTGTGTATGTGTGTGCAATGCCTTCACACTGTAGTTTTTGCTAAAATTTACAAAGGAATGACTACAAAGCAGAGTCCATCTTGAGGTCTGTTTTTGGTTCTGAGTCCTTTCCAGTTCACTTGGGATGCTGGTTTTGAGTTGGCGAGCTGTATTTTTAACAAACACCTGCTTCTATGGCATATTTGATTAAAACTAGGTTTCACAGAGCTTTCATAGATTGGTCCTACACCACTTCAAGAAAGTTCTAGTGTTCCTGCTATAAGCTGAGTCGACAGAGAAAAATATCTGCATCTGTAAAAAAAGTTATGCCTTCCATGCGTCACCACAAATCTGAGGAAATGTGGTGCGATGATGAAAACAAAATCATCAAGTGCAAACCATGGTGGAAGGCAATTGTTTTTTTTCCTGTCAATTCTTTTTAAATTTTATTTTTAACATTTTATTTCATTAGTACATGTTTACAATTCATATCATTTTAGGGAGGGTTTGCATGTATATACCATAGCTGTTTCTTTTTCTTTTAATCCTCTTCACCTTCCCTTCCTCCTCCAACTCCCCATCCCATTTTTCGTTCTAGTTAATAATAATAATTTAAACTCATTTTATGGCATATGATGTTTATATTAATTGAACCTATTCAATCCTTGCCCATGGCATATCTTTATTCTCCTTATTTCCCCTTCTCTTCCTCCTCACTCCTTGCCACTGTTTTCCTGGACCATTTCCCTATTGTAAGAGATCCTTCCTTTTCTCTCTTTCTATCCATTCTTTGTAATTCTCTTTGTTTGTCCTAAGGTGAAATGGATTCTAATAGAAAGTTTAATAGGATTTGGGGGAAAAGAAAATGAAATTATAAAGATCAAAGAGAGGGTAGATAATAACATCCTTTCTGGAGGATTCAAACTAAACTATAATCAGAATCCCAAAAGAAAAAAATAAAACAATCCGAAGAATCAGAAGCCATAGTCAAAGAAATAAAAGAAATAAATGTCAGTTTCCTGAAAAAGATGTTAGTCTACTGATAAAATGCTCACTTAAAGTACAGCCATTTGAGGGCCGGGGATTTAGCTCAATGGTTCTGGCGCCTGTCCTGCAAGCGCAAGGACCCGGGTTCGATCCCGGTACCACATACTTATACTGGGTGTGGAGACTCACACCCAGCAGCAACCAGTACCACATACCACAGTGCTGGGCGTGGTGGCTCACGCCTGTAATCCCAGCACTCGGGAGGCAGAGGCAGGAGGATTGCTGTGATGAGTATGAGGCTGAGCTCAGGGCCAGCCTGAACTACAAAGCAAGACCCTGTCTCAAAAAACCTAAAAAAAAAAAAAGTACAGCCATTTGAAAAATGATTTTGTGGTCCAATAAACAAGTGGTATCAAAGCTGGTATCTAATTTCCAGCTACCTCTGTTTTGTTTTGTTTTGTTTTGTTTTTGTTTGTTTGTTTTTTTTGGTTTTTTGTGGTACTAGGGATCAAACTCAGAACATTGCATTTGCAAGCCAGGCATTAACGCCTGCCACTGAGCTAAATCCCTGGCTCCTACCTCTGTTTTCTGTATATGCACTTAGAAAAGATTTCTAAAATATTGTGTGAATTCAGACAAAGGTACTGAATGTTGAATAAATGAAACAAAATGCCAGAAGACAATGGAATTTTGCTTCCAGTTTTTTAAACACAAAAGTTTGTCTTAACTAAGTATTATCCTTAGGTACATATAGTATTAGATACCTAGAGGTTGAGCCTCTGAACATCCATGTATGCTTCCAGAAAGATTTAGTCTACCTTTTACTTCAGACCCATGATGTATAAATCCTTAAACTTTGCATTTTACTTATGCTTTAAGTTTCTATTTTATCAATAATTACTAAAGAAAGATATATGTCTAAGAATTAAAGTCATAAAATGTTGTGAACCTATATTACAATTTTTGCTACCTTTTAAGACAGTAATTCCACTTCTAGAAATCTATTTTAATGACAATATGAAGCATGGACAAAGAATATGTAAGAAAGCTTATTTCATCTCTTAAATGAAGATATGTTATACAAAATATTTTAATTGCAATGGGGCTGGTGGAAACTATCATATTTATTTGTCTATTTTAATTTTATTATTTATTTTAATGACAGTAATACAAAGTACAAAACATCACAAAAGCAAAAAAAAAAAAAGTAAGCATAGCAAGAAATACTAAAAGAATGGGTAGGTGGTGTGTCAAGAAGTAATTTTCAAATGATTGACCATATCAGTCAGTGCTTTCTAGAGAAACAGATTTAATGCATGATATACAAATATATAGGGAATAACAAGAAAGGCTTACAATGGCTGCCCACAAAGTCAGGTGTTCAAAAGGTCTGTCTATGCACAGGGAATTTGAAAGACCCAGAGCTAACTGTAGTGTCCCATTCAAGTCTGTATCAGGAGGCTGAAGGGCCCACGATGCAAGGCTGAAAAGTCTGATTGCAGGTGAAGAATCTGCATTGGAAGCCAGGAGCTGATGTCCAAGCTGGAGTGAAGACTGGAGCTCCTCTGAAGATACAGAAATGAGCTTTCTTTCTTTAGTTTCCCTTTTATTCCACTCAGGTGACAAGCCTACTCACAGTGGGTTTTCAGTCTTCACTAAATCCCTTCATCCATGTCTAAAACTATGCTGATCTAATTTAGTTGGGTATTTCTTATCTGAGTTGACACAATAGTTAACTCTCACAGTGAGAGTTTTCGTTCTGCTGAACTCATAGTTTTAATAAGCTCCTGATAAATTTGCATTTATGATGCTTCAGTGAAAATTAATATGGTATGTTTTTTAACAGTATTTTTAAAAAAGTGATTGTCTTCTAAGCAGTTTTCATGAAAACATTGACTATAAATAAGCCTCCCATAAAGTATGCATGAGGAAAGAAATATTTTATATCTAACAGAATTTTATATTTCATAGTTTTATGACAGAGTGAAGTTAAAATTGATGGTGTGAGAATGAGTACCATTTGTTTTATCCTTGCATTCTCAAGAATGCTGCCAAACTATCATTTATCATTTTCACTTAGTGAACTGTGTAAGTGAAACTTGGCACAAACAGTAATTGGGAAACTTAAGGTTCAGTACTTGCTTCTGGCAGGAAGTACAGCATATTTTTCAATAATGAAAGGAATCCCAGGTGTCAGGAAAGTAGCAGTGGAAAGGAATGGAAATCTGGAATAGCTACTGGTGACAAAGTTCAGACAGGGCAGGGAATTCTCATCACTCTCAAGAAGGTATTAAGAGCCTAAGTAATAATCTATGAATATTAGCAAGGGCAGAATGGAGATAGCAAGTGTTGATTGAAATACATTGCTTTCAGGAATTCAGCCTGAAATTAGACCAGGGAGAAAATAGAATAGTATCTTAATTGAGGATTCTATTGTGTCAGTAATGAAAAGGAGAGCATGTCTAAAATTTGAACATTTTCAGGTTTTCAGAGATTTCTGTGTGACCAGTAGGTAAGAAAGGACTTCTCAGATTGTAGTTTCAGTACTGGTTGTCAGTTTAAACAACACCAACACAGAAGGAAATGTTGCCATTACTAGAGCCATAGGGTAAATAAAAGTTTTGTCACAAAAGCATGCAAAAGTAGATGTAAAATAACTAGAAAAGTTACTCTTCTAATACCATAGCAAACATGCATGACTTAGGAGTTTTGTCAAAGCTTAGAATTTATGATTCTGTGATAGAAGAGGACCCCAGGTTTGCACTTCTGACAAATTCCCAAGTGATGCTGGTGATGTATCTTGGACTCAGACTCGAACAAGTACTACATAGATGATGCCAGGGTGTGCGGGGAGACTTTGAGAAAAGCAATGATGTCATGAAATAATGAACAGGGCAAAATGCAAACATACTGGTGCCATTTTGGAAAACAGTAGCTTCGACTGGCATTTCCACTTCAAGGATGTGGAGTTTAAGTCCATACTTGTTAGGAGTGGCTATGCATGGCAACCTCTGAAGGACACAGATGGAAAGAGGAAAGAGAAGAGAATTGTACTATGGAAAGAACTAACAAATACTTCAATCATGTGACTCAAGTCAGTATTATTGATGACGTTATGTTGACATCTCTGATACAGTATAATGAAGATGGCTCTTTATCTCTGTGGCCCTCCTTCCCCAAACATAACTAGAGTCTTTCATGTGAAAATCATCAGACAAGTCTCAACTGAGGGACATTCTGCAAAACACTTAACTGCTACTCTTCAAAATAGTCAAGGTCATTAAATGCAAGTCAAAGAATCTGTCATAGTCAAGAGTCATGAAGTATTCTGTATGGCACCTTAGAATGGAAATAATTATTTGGGGAAAAATCTAGGAAATCTTAATTAAGTATAGGCTCCAGTTAATATTCATCAGTATTAGTTCATTAATTTAAAAAATGCCATTCTACATAAAATGTTGATAACTGGATGCAGGGTAGATTGAAGTTTTGTACTATATTTGTAGTTTTCTGTTCTAAAAATTCACGTTTTTGACAAACTTAATTCTCATTTTTTCCCATAGCCCTACCCACCCTACCACCCCACCCCCTATATACATAAACTGTGTTTCTTTTCTGTTATAATCTCATTATTTTTCCCCCTTCACCCTATTTCACTTTGAGTATTTTCTATTTCACAGTATATAACATACAATTCTACAACTCATTTACATCTTTATTTTCTCAAACCAGTGAAAAGATGTGATATGTACCTATCTGTGATCTATTTATTTCACTTATGAGGGTATCCTCAGGGTATGTCCATTTAAGTATAAATGATACAAACTTATCATTTTTAATGGCAGAGTAATACTCCATTCTGTAGAAGAATCACAGCTTTTTTTATCCAGTCTCCTGTTGATGGGCATTTGGGCTGTTTCCAAGATTTAGCAATCACAAACTGAGCTGCTATAAACATGGGTACACATATGTCATTGTGATATGAGTCTTTTAATTCTTTTGTGTATATGCCTAGCAGAGCGATGGCTGGGTCAAATGGGACCTCCAATCCTAGCTTTGTGTAAAAATTCATGTTTTTAAAAACCACACATCCAAACCTCAGAAAGGAGACAATAAAATGGCATGCCATGTATTATGTTTTAAACCCACCCCTCTGCCCTCAAGCCTCATGCACTCATAGATAGGGGTTTGGGAATGTGATTGGAACATGGAGCTATGATGTACATCAGTGAGTTTAGTCTGCTGATGAGTTTATACCTAAATGTGATTTGCAAGGTGAAGCCTGGTTAGAGGAGGTGGGACACTAGGGGCATAGTCTGAAAGGTCACATATCTCTGCTTTCTTCCTTGGGAGCTGCTTCCTGCCTGCTGTGCCATGAGCTGTTTCTCCTCTGCCACACCATCCTACCCTAGAGACAACCAGCTGTTGACTGAAACCTCTACAAACTGGGGCAAAACAAACATTTTCTTTTAAAATTGTGGGTGCTGAGTATTGTGTCTCAGTAACAAGAAAGTAACTAAGACACCACCTTACATCTCAACAGAACCAAATTATTTATGTGAAGGATTCACATCTAGAATGAACATGTGAGCTGTCAGCGTGGGGAGGGCAGTGAAATTATCTTTTAAATTTGTTAAATGTATTAGGTTACATGCTCTGCCATTTGTGATGAAACCTAAAAGTTCCTCGAATCAGTTTATGAGGAACAGTTATGCCTCTCTGAGCCACTGAGATTTTGTGGTCATATTTATAAATAACAATCATGTGACAGATGTGCCACTGCTAAAGTTTTGTAACATTTCTACTGAATAAGCAGAACCATTTAGGTTGCCATACACCAGGAACAGTCTTGTTTCAAGGCATCTTTTTTTCTTGCATTCTGTTTAAATTTATATAAGTTATATTTAGTTTGTAAGTAAATGAAGAAGATATTTGATGTGCTGCTTTATCTCTCTGTTCTTAAATATGTTCCTTCAATAAGAACACCTGTTAAGTACTTCTGTTTTGTTTCATTGCTGAATAAATTGAAGGAGAATAAAATTTTAAGACCACTTTCTTCAATTTTCGCTCTGTCTAAATGATAGTACTGCTATCAGCCCTCCAAGTTCCTTTAAATTTTTCTTTTATTATTGCCTTTCCACAACTTCAAAATTCTTT
>PVIR01020915.1:15122-30141 GCA_004026965.1 Petromus typicus | reverse complement strand
ATTCCCCGGTAGCCACATGGCAATGCTGGGTGTGGAGGCCCACACCCAGCAGCAACCAGTACCACATACCACAGTGCAGGGCGTGGCGGCTCACGCCTGTAATCCCAGCACTCGGGAGGCAGAGGCAGGAGGATTGCTCTGATGTGAGTTTGAGGCTGAGCTCAGGGCCAGCCTGAACCACAAAGCGAGACCCTGTCTCAAAAAACCTAAAAAAAAAAAAAAAAAAAAAATAGTTGGCTGTATGTAAAACAGTGAATTGTGCCCATCAGCAATCAGTACCACATACCACACTGCCAGGTGTGGTGGCTCACACCTGTAATCCCAGCACTTCGGAAGCAGAGGCAGGAAGGATTGCTGTGAGTTTGAAGTTCGCCTGGAATACATAGTGAGCTCAGGGCCAGCCTGAACTACAAATAGAGACCATGTCCCTTCAAAGAAAAGGAATTAAACGCAGTTTGCCACCATCAGCCTGTTCATATGGACAAAACTACAGGAAGCTACATTTTCTTAAAACAAGAAACAGTTCAGATTTTCCCTGAAGAATTTCAGTCAACACAAATCAACTTCCTCTCCTGCTGATTCAGCTCTTGGCTAATAGAGAGTTTTCCATTATTTTTTCAACTTGTTCTGGAGACCACTGGAAACTCAACATACCGCCCTCACGAGAGGTCCAGGGTCTCCCAGGGTCTCCCATATTTAATCTCAGGTAACATCTCAGGAGGCATCAGACATGTAAGAGTCCTGTACTTGGGTTGAGCTGGCTTGCTCAAGGTCACAGCTACAAAATGAAAGTTGCAGGGCAGGGCCGGGGAGTTAGCTCAGTGGTTCCGGCACCTGTCTTGCAAGCGCAAGGGCCCGGGTTCGATTCCCCGGTAACCACATAACAATACTGGCTGTGGAGACCCACACCCAGCAGCAACCAGTACCACGTACCACAGTGCCGGGCGTGGTGGCTCACGCCTGTCATCCCAGCACTCGGGAGGCAGAGGCAGGAGGATTGTGATGTGAGTTTGAGGCTGAGCTCAGGGCCAGCCTGAACCACAAAAAAGCGAGACCCTGTCTCAAAAAACCTAAAGGAAAAAAAAAAAGAAAGTTGCAGGGCACAGCAGCAACACCTGTGATCCCAGCAACTGGGAGGTTGAGGCAGAAAGGTGGCTGCAAATTCCAGGCCAGCCTGGGCTACACAGTGAACTTTGGAACAGCACTAACTCCATAGCCAGACCCTGGCTCAAAAGGGAAAAATGAAAGCCACAGCGGATCTGCACCAAGACCTCATAACCCGGAAATACACACACCACTCACACCCACCACTTTCAGGGAGATGCCTCTGCCTGACACAACTGAGGACGAAGGAGCCCAGGGTTCCTCTGGTGACATGAAGCTGCCAGTCATGCCCTGGAGAGAAAGGGGGTCGGATGGCAGCACCCTGACTCCACATTACACTCAGAGCACCAGTTTGTGCTTCCAAACTCAACGAGGTGTCGTGAAGGACACTTCCATTCTGGGGATCAAAGCAGGAAAGCAATCCATCTCGTGGGCGGACTCTCAGCAAGGAAATAGCCTGCTGGGCTCTACTATAAATACCAGTTGAGCACCATCGCTGCGGCAGCACTGCAGACCATAAAACACCAGCCACAGCCCCACCCGCGGTGCAACAGACCCACGAGGAAGACAGTGGTGACCTGGTGACACCACACCACAAGGGGCACAGGACTCAAGGGCACCATTTGGTCACTGCCTCCCTGGTGCTCAGGAACGCTTCTGAGAAGAAAACTCCACTGTGATGCTTGGCTTTCAAAACAAGCTATCCACTTTTGTTCAGTGTATTTTACTACATGTTTTTTAAAACTTAAAATGAAAGCAGCAGGTTCCTAAGGGCACACAATGATTTATTTTTAATCTTTCCTTCTTTTTTGTTGCTGCTATTATTGTTTTGAGACAGGGTCTTATTATGTAGTTCAAACTGGCTTCAAACTCGAAGTAATCCCCCTGCCTCAGCCTCCTGAGTACTTGAATTACAGGTGCACACCACCACACTTGGTCCAAAACCTTATTTAATTTACTTACTTATTTTATTTCATTTATTATTTAGTTGGTTGGTTGGTTTTTTGAGAAAGGGTCTTGCTATTAGATAGTTCAGATTGGTCTTGAACTCACAGAGATCCTCCTACATCAGCCTCTTGCTGGGATTACAGGCGTGTATGACTATGCCCGGCTTCCCTTTATTTTTAAAAGGAGATATGTTGGTCTGATAGTGGCTATCATTAGTCCAAATTATACATAAGTGTAAATGGCCATGGCATATAAATTTCCAGTTTCTGATGACAAGAATAAAAACCATTACTGTTCCCCTTATTGTCTATAACTCGAGAACAGTCAGATTCGGCTCTGCAGCACACTCTTCCCTGCAGAACTCAAGGTCACTTGGCAGAGGGAAAGAGGGCGACAAACTGTTCAGTCACCTGACATATGAGTCCCAGGGTCAGAGTCCCCAGTGCTTTAGGCAAGAAGGGACACCTGTGTGCCAAAACAACAGCCAGGGCAGCGTGGCTCATGGGGGGATGAGGACTGCTGCCCAGCAGCGTGCTCCTTACATTGTCCTGTCGCTGCCATGGTCCCCCTCCTGCCTTCTACAGGTTTGGCTTATATGAGGCTTTTGCCCCCATAGCCCGTTTCCTATGTTGGCTTTGTTTTAGGGTTCTCCATTCATGCCCACAGCTCAGGCCTAGCTGACGTGTGCCTGTGCCTATGGTTAGATCGAATCTGTCCCCAAAGTCTCTAATCCAGGGGTGGGGCCTGTCAGAAGGAACACAACTGGAAAAGTCACCCCTGTTTCTGCCTCTCCTCTCTCTGTTTCTGGCTGCCAGAGGTGAGCAGCTTCCCGGCCAGGCTGTCAACCACAGAGCGCCCTACAGGAGACCTCTGCTCCTCTGCACTGCGACTGTTGGGTGTTTTGTCCCAGTGATAGGAAAGTCACACACACAGACACAGACACACACACGCACACGCACACACACACACACACACACACACACACACACATTTATATACTGGCAAAAATAAAGAGGATTTTGCTAAAAGGCGAAAGATTTATACAATCTGAAGAATGCATGAAGAGGATCTGGGAGGAAAATTAACCATCAATAAACCCAGGCAATTCACCCAAATTGCAAATTTGACCATTTTCACAAATGGGTGTGGGAACACAAGGACCCCGCCAGGTCCTTCTCTGGCTGCACACAGGGCACAGGGGGAGGCAGGAGTGACAGCCATACATGGCATCATCATGCTGCTGCTTTGGACACAGAAGGCCTCCGCTCCCATGACCTGGTCTGGGTTTCTTCTCCAGGACAGAGGGTGGCTGCTCAGGCAGGGAGCACCGTAAGAACCCGCTTGACCAGGGTGAGGGTGCCTGGATGCAGCAAGGTATGAGCAGGCAGAAGAGACAGGCCAGGACAAGCCCTCGGGGAGCTCGGAAAGCCATCCACAGGCCTCAACTTGTTCAGGAGGCCAGGAGGAGGTTTCAAGGGATGTAAGCAAAGGAGTAACTCAGTCCAGTTGATCGTTTAGAACAAACACTCTGACCGAGCACCCAACTATAACCCAGCACTCAGGAGGCTAAGGCAGGAGGCACGTGAATTTAAGACCAAGCCTAGGAACTTAACAAGATCCTTTCTCAAAATTTAAAAATGACTGGAGACATTGCCCAGGGGTAAAGGACTTGCCGGCATGTGCAAGGCCCTGGGTACCCAATGGAGGGTCCCCAGCCACCCATCCTGAGAGGTTTCTAACTATGCCTACTTGAGGGCCCTCTAGAATCGTAAGAGACTCTGCTGGCCTTCACAGGTCCCAGGATTCAAATTTGGGCCCCAGGGCCTCTAAATTATCTCCTAAAGTTGAGTCACACAAGCATGGTAGTACAATGCTTGGGTCCTCTCATCTGTGTCAGCCTCAAATTTCTCTCCTTGAATTAGGTCTTGGCACCTGGCATCTGCTGGTGTCAGGAGCAGCGTCCGCCCCATGCTACACTGCTACCTGTATCTGACGTGTGCTCCTCTCACTCCTTTAGCTTTATTTTTCCTTTCATTCTGCTTCTGTCCTGATTTCCTCATGTATGCATTTTATGTATTTTGTAAATCACTAAAATCTTTTCTAGAACTCAGGGAGTTTAGTGGGCCTCTGAGGTCACGCACAGCACTGGCAGCTCGGTGCAATGAAGGCAGGTGACAGGCAGTGGTAAGAGATGCATTTTAAGGGCAACTGTAGTGGGCCTTCTCCTCGCCCGTCCATACATGGCAAGAAGTAAGGTGCATTAACTCAAACAAGACGAGTCCCACTGAGTCACATAAAGTACCTAGCATCTGCTGCCTGCTTCCGATCCTTCCCCACTCACTACTGCAGAGAGGATGCACATACAGCACTTTCTCTGCATGTCACTTAACGACAGGAGGTTGGAACATCGCTTGGAACCTCCAGAGCAGGATGAACTTCAGCCCTTAGGAGTCATGGTGCCTGTTCCCCCCAGTATGAGGAGTGGCTTCTTTTCCACCAAACCCACTGCCGCAGGCAGCAGAACCTATAGAACGGCTGGACTGACCAGCTGGCTGATTTATTGTGAAAGTCAATGCTACATATAAACATTCAGCCTATGGAGCTGCTCAGGGAAAAGGGAAGACATGTTTGCTTAATCTCCCTGGACAGAAGTCCCTCTCCCAGCAGTGACCTGACACAGGCTCTTCTCATGCTCACAACTTAACATGCTTCTCACCCTCCTCCTACTCAAAGCACAAGCAGCTCGCATGGTAGTACAGGCTTGTGACTGAAGCACTCAGGAGGCTGAGGCAGGAGGATGACTGTTAGTTCAAGGCCAGCCTGAACTATGTATCGAGACACTGCCTCAAAAAACAAAAATAAGAAATAAAAATATCAAAACACCAGCAAAGGCCCACAGCTGCCCCCTCCCAACTCTCCCAGGTGACAGATCCCTTCCCTCAACTTACACTGAGGAGACAGCCACCTACAATACTATCCCCACCTACAAACTGTACACCTGCAGTGTGGCCAGTGTGCATGTGTGAGAGGAGGGCAGAGGAAGGAAGAGCAGGGATAGAGTACCTCCTCCTAGCCCACTTGGGCTGCCACACCCTGGGGGCCTCCTGCAAGGTATCCCAGGAACTGCAGAGGTCGAGGTGCAATTCCTGGAGAGTAAGAAGGAGGAGGCAGCATGTTCCGTGCAGCTCTGCCCTCGGCTCTGCCTGGGGAGCCACATGTTCACCCAAAAGGTAGTGTTCAAGCCTTGAAGGATGGCAGCTCATCAACCTCCCCAGCCTGGCACCCGCCACAAACAAGTGCTGCTGCATGAAGGAGTCAGCTCTGTCTCTACCTGTGCCTCCTAGCAGCCTCAGCTCTCCCAAGGCCAGTGAGAACCCAAGTGTCACTCACAGGAGCACCAGGTCCACGTCGGCAACAGCCACAACTCGTTGATGCACTTAGCACTATCCAGGACATGGCACTCTGTCTGCTGCCTTGGGTGAAACAGAAAAAGCCCCACAGGCCCCACCATGTATGGTGCTGCCTTTTCTGTCTACCGATGCTGGGTCACGGAGGAAAAAAACCACTGCCACACAGCCTCTGGTGTGATTCTCCTGTGCCAGCAGCACGGGCTGCAGGGCTACCTGCTGGGCCTGGCTGTAGCACTGACTACAGACACAGATGCCAGATCCTCATGCTAGACCCTCAGACTAGGGCCACCAACTTGGTGCACACAGCCCCTACCTGGCTCCAGCTGTCCATGCCCGCCCACACTCACTGGCCAACGCCTCACACCCTGCCCTGGCTCCCGAGCCCCTCCCCCAGTGCTGCTCTGACTTCCAGCCCCAGATGCTACCTTGAACAAATGACCTTTTGGAGAACCCAAGTCCCTCCGGCTCAAACTGTCAAGGAATAGGCCAGCAGCAGCTGTCAAGGGGTCCAGGGTAGTGGGGCAGAGTGCAGAGATGGGCAGACAGCATTGTCACCCCAGACCTCAATTCCCAGTCACTTCTGGTTTTGTTTTCCTGATTATTCCCTAACCTAAAAAACTACTCAAAAGTTGCAAAAAGCCTGATTTTTTTTTTCCACCACATTTCTAGTCTGCAGAACACCATGACCATGTCTAGGACTTAGCCCGAATTAAAGCCAGGGCACTCTGGACAAGGGCCCCACCAGGAAGGACAGTTTATAGCTACTCTCCATTCCACTCTTACAAGAACACAACTGTCACTCAGCCTTCTGCATGATGTGAGCCCTGCAAAAGCTGCCCTGAGCACTGCCCACTTTCACCCACGCACACTCCCACCAGCCTGGCTTCCTTCTTGTTGCTGTTCCACGAGTACTCTTCAAGCTCAAATACCGTAAAAAGAAAATGAAGCACTTATGTAGGCCAGGACCTAGAAATCTCTAGCAAAATGCAATGCTCCAACCACTAGCTGTCCTCTGAGCTCCAACAGCCCAGGTGCATCAACTGCCGCCACTCACCTGCTCTCAAGCCTGGCCACCAACTCACAAACCTGGCCTGGGACCCGGGAATGGTTTTACTGTCATTGGAATCAACCTGGTGACTGTATTTTCTTTGGCACAAAAAGGGCTGTTGCCCCTAATTCTCAAATGTCTGGTAGCGACTATGTATTTTTGAATTATAAAGAGTTTCATAAACTGCATCAAGAATTATTAACACTGGGCCGGGGAGTTAGCTCAGTGGTTCCAGCGCCTGTCTTGCAAGCGCAAGGGCCTGGGTTCGATTCCCCAGTAACCACATACAATACTGGGTGTGGAGACTCACGCCCAGCAGCAACCAGTATCACATACCACAGTGCCGGGCGTGGTGGCTCACGCCTGTAATCCCAGCACTCGGGAGGCAGAGGCAGGAAGATTGCTGTGATGTGAGTTTGAGGCTGAGCTCGGGGCCAGCCTGAACTACAAAGCGAGACCCTGTCTCAAAAAACCTAAAAAAAAAAAAAAAAAAAAAAATTATTAACACTGATGGCTGCCTGCATTTATGTATCCAATGACACAGATGACATGATGAGTGGCTAATCCATCCTGCTAGACAGTGGCCACCATGAAACAAAGGTATAAACTTGCCTGGTTATTGGAAGAACTTTCCGGAGCTGCTTGTGACACTTAATAAGACAAGTGTGGTGGCACATGCCTGCAACCTCAGCACTCTGGGAAGCTGAGGTAGGAGGCTTACAATTTTGAGGCCAACTCGGGAAACTTGGGACCTTAATGACTTAGCAAGACTCTGTCTCAAAATAACAAATAAAAAAAGGACCAGAGATGTAGGTCTTAGATTCAAAGCTAACAACTGTTACTTCAAATATGAATAAAAACTAACATAATAGTAAAGTTACACTGTAGGCTCTTCATCAACATTTGATATTAGAGTGAATTTTTTGGAAGGAATCTTACTAAATTGCCCAGGTTGACCTTGAACTTGCGACTCTCCTTCCTCAGACTCAAGAGGATGGGACTATAGACCTGTACCTCTGTGCCCAACTCGAGTGATTTTAAGGAAACCAGAAACCTGGCTCTCTTTACAGCCTTTTCTACACTACCAGCACCTGCACCACAAGCTCAGCTTCTCCCATTCTCAGTGGGGTTCCCAGTGGGGCCACCTCTCTGAGCCTTCATTGCTGGTTTGTAAAAGGTGACAAGTATTACTCAGCTTACACAATGGAGATCACTACCTGAATGGGTCCCTGTGTGTTGGTTGGCAGCCAGAGGAAAGCAGGGGCTGAGCTGCTTTGTCACTTTCCACCCCAGAGCTCCAGTCTAGCACCGTGACAGTACCGGGTAAATATTTGTTGAACCAACAGAACATGCCCACTGGACAAGCATGTAAACAGTCGATGGGACACGAATCTCCATCCACTTGCTTTCTCTCCCCTTTTGCTCTTACAATGTTTTCCTTTGGCTCAGGATTCTGCTTCCCCTGAACAGCATGAATATGTAACCAAGCTCCTAAAAGCAGCTCTCAAGTGCTGGCTGATTGAGAAACTGGTCCTGGGAGAAATAAAAAGGCCAAGAGCTTCAACCTGCCAAATGCAATATGCTCTGTTATCAAAATGTGACTCTTAGAGCTATAGTTCTACGTCCTCAACAAAAATATCAGGGATATGGATAGAGATGGATTGTGCAGGCCCTGTTCACCTCTTCAATGCCTCTCACAAAGGCTGACTCAAGATGAAACCAAGCATCCAAAGCTGCTAACATTAGTGCTGAAACATCCTAGAGTTTAGTTCGGGGAGTGGAATTTGGCTCAGTGGTTCTGGCACCTGCCTTGCAAGTGCAAGGTCCCAAGTTCAATCTCTTGCCTGGTAACCATACACCACAATGCTGAGCGTGGACAGTCACACTCACCAGCACTCAGTACCACATACCACAATGACAGGAGTGGTAGCGCACGCCTGTAATCTCAGCACTCAAGGAGGCAGTGGCAGGAGGATTGCTGTGAATTCAAGGCTTGTCTGGGATACATAGTAAGCTCAGGGCCAGCCTTAACTACAAAGTGAGACCCTGTCTCAAAAAAAAGAGTTGGCCACCATGGCATACCCCTATATCCCTATAGTTCTCATCCTCCTTGCAGGAGGACCACAAATTCAAGGTGAGGCTGGACAACGTAATGAAATCCTATCTCAAAAAAATTTTTTTAAATGAAAATTAAAAAGGAATGGAGATGAAGCTCAGTGGTACAGCATATCCCCGTGAGGTCCCAAAAATACCTAATTGGCCAGCCAAGATATACATTCACAGACAGATACTAATACTGCAAGAAATTGGACCAGGAAACTAGCTCAGTGGTTCTGGTGCCTGCCTTGTAAGCGTAAGGGCCCGAGTTCAAGGACCCCAGGTTCGACTGGCAGTTAAATACATATGATACTGGGCGTGGAGACTCACATCCAGCAGCAATCAGCGCCACATACCACAGTGCCGGGCGTGGTGGCTCACGCCTGTAATCCCCACACTCAGGAGGCAGAGGCAAGAAGATTGCTGTGTTGTGAGTTTGAGGCTGAGCTCAGGGCCAGTCTGAACTACAAAGCAAGACTCTGTCTCAAAATAAATAAATAAATAAAATTAAAGAAATTAAGCTGTAGATAACTCTTTTAAATTTCGTATGTCGTGGTCTTGAACACAATTTATTTTTCCTGAGCACAAAAATTTATACTGTATAAACATGACCAAAATATACATATTGTACATGATAAAACACAAAAAAAGTGTATTAAGTTTGGAGAGAATCAGGGTGGGGCAGCGCATGACCAGAATCCCAGCACCCTTGGAGTCTGAAGCACGAGGATTCTAAATTAAGAGCCTAACCTGGGCAAGTTAACAATTTTTTTTTTTTTTGAGACAAGGTCTCACTATATAGTTCAGGTTGGCCTTGAACTCACTCTGTGGCCCAGGCTGGCCTCAAACTCATTGCTTCAACCTTCTAATAACCAGAACTAGAATTGACAGACATGCACTACCATGCCCAGCTGAGACTTTGTCTTTTTTTTTTTTTTCTTTTTGGTGGTATCAGGGATCAAACTCAGGAGCTTGTACTTGCCAGATAGGCACAGCACCACTGAGCTACATCTCCAGCCTGAGATCTTGTCTTTTGAAAAGGAAAAATTTTTTTAAGAAATTGGATGTACATAAGATTTACAACATGAAAAAGATAATGTTTAAGTAAATGCCTGATATGCCCCTATATTCAAAGATTTAGTATGGTGCTTAAGTAGAAAGTTGTTAAAATGAAGAAAGTCAACTAATCACATAGCAAAATAGACCATACTAATATTTCCCCATAAAAACAAACATTCTACCGGGGATGTAGCTCATTGGCACTACAACTGCCCGGCCAATGCAAGGTCCTGAGTTTAATCCCAGTATCACACACACACACAAAAAAACAACTCCCTCTTATAACCTCCCAGGAGGACTCAGTCAAATTCCAGTGGCAGAAACTGAATCTGTGCCCCCCAGCTCCATGCTGCCATCCTACCCCCAAGCTACTGATACCAGCAAGTGAGGACTTCTGGCTGGAGAAGCACAGGAGCCCCTCGCTGAGGCTGATGAAGGGTTTCAAAGTAGCAGCAGCGCCCAGTACCACATCAGGCATGCACATCTGAATTAGGTCTCAGGCCATGAAGCCAGGTGCACCGATAAGCACAGGCACAAGTCTGACCCAGGACCCTGACCGAGTGCTGGGAACGTGAACGGAGATCAAAATGACCTGTGTGGACATGCTCAGAGGAAACTCCAAAAAAGGTCTGGCAAAGCTAAGTGCTACCTCACTCAAAAAAATCTAACTAAGGGCCGGGGAGTTAGCTCAGAGGTTCCGGCGCCTGTCTCGCAAGCACAAGGACCGGGGTTCTATCCTCGGTAACAACATACAATACTGGGAATGGAGACTCACAACCAGTACCACATACCACAGTGCCGGGCGTGGTGGCTCAAGGCTGTAATCCCAGCACTCGGGAGGCAGAGGCAGGAGGATTGCTGTGATGTGAGTTGGAGGCTGAGCTCAGGGTCAGCCTGAACCACAAAGCAAGACCCTGTCTCAAAAAAACAACAACAAAAAAAAAAATCTAACTAATTACATCACCAGGACACTATTATGGTCATCCAAACAATGACTGGAAACAAAGAGACAATGTGTGCTGAATACACTGCATACTGTACAGCCACACCACTCTGAACGCACCTGATCCTGGAAGCTAAGCAGGGTAGGGCCTGGTTAGTACTTGGATGGGAGAACACGCCACATACTGTTTACTTAGCTAATAAAAGCCAAGCATAGTGCCGCACACCTGTGATCCCAGCACTTAGGAGGCTGAGGCAGGAGGACCACTGTGACTGCAAGGCCAGCTTGAACTATACAAGACTCTGTCTCAAAAACAAAAAGTAAGCTGCCAGGTGTGGTAGTTCATGTCTGTAATCCCAGCACTTGGGAGGCAGAGGCAGGAGGATTGCTGTGAGTTGAGGCTAGCCTGGGCTACATAGTGAGTTCCGGGCCAGAATGAACTACAAAGTGAGACCATCTCAAAACAAAACAAAAGGTAAGCTAAAGGAGTCAAGGTAGGTACAGGGCATGTCTCAGTACTAATGAGACCCACCCTTCTTCAATACTGTCTTCAAAGAGCTGGACAAGATGCTTAACAGACCAAGTGCTGAGCGGTTCCTATGTTCAGAAGACAAAATAAGTCCTCTGAGTTACAAGAGATAAGTAGGGAGTTGTTAAAATGAGGGAAGGGTGTATATTTTACTCCTGACAGGTGCTAGGCTCCTCCTGGGAGCCCTCAGCACCCAGTGGAGTTGTCCTGCTTCCCAGCCTCCCATGCTCTCTCTCCTCCTCAGTCAATGCTGGCTGCCCGCCCGCCACTTCCTCTCAAAAAGGAAGACTGAGGCTCCTGGGGAAGACAGATCTGTGAGGCATTATGGATCGGGGAGATGATTCGACCTTGTTTCCACACACACCCAGTGTTTGCTACTACGCAGCAAGACACTACCAGTTACACCAGGCTCCGCACTGCACACAGTTCCGTCTCCGGGGAGAAGCCCTATCTCTGGACAACTTGAGATTCTGTGCTGGCTGTGCGTGCGACTTCAGCAGTTCGCCCAGGAACAAAGCCAGGAGACAGCCTCGTTCGCATCACTTTCCAAGAGAGGGAGCCGCACTCAGGAAGGCTGAGAATTTGGCTCAGCTCATCCAAGAGGTTGATCCAAACAAAGCCCACTGAGATCAAACTGTGAATTACAGATTTACAATCAAGTATTTAATATAACAATGTTGCTGTAAGAGCAGCACTGCTACTCCAAGACAAGAATGAGGGGGCTGCAAAAAGATACTCTGTCTCCTCTACTCATTCATCCATTCCGCATATATTTGTAGCAGGCCACTGTCTCAAGCCTTGTGATAACAGCTGGATACAAAGCAGGTGGCGCCTCGCCCACGCTGGTGCAGGAGAGACACTAAGTGACCAGGTGATCCACTGCAGGTGTGGTTGGCATTGGGGCGGCAAGTCTATTTTTTTCCTTTTTTTTTTCTTCCCTTCTTTTTGACTGTACTATGGATCATACCCAGGGGATCATCCCTTTCCCTTTTTATTTTTTGAGACAAAGTCTTGTTAAATTGCCCAGGGGAGTCTCAAACTTGCTATACTCTTGCCTCTGCCTCCCTCACTGTTGGGATTCTAGACAAAGGCCACTGTGCCCAGCTATGAAAGCAATTTTGATGAACTATCTTTCTTGTTCCTCTTCCTCCTCTTCGAGTGGCTGCAGACACTAAGCAATAGGAGACTGACGTGACACATTTGACTGAGCCTCAGAATTGCACCTCAAAACCTTTCAGACCACCAAGCACCAAGCAGTACCTCACACTGTCCTCAGCTTCAGTTGTTCCACAATTCTGTAATCAGTTTCAAAAGAATCAACAGTGTGTCTGAGGTAAAGGTAAATGGCACATTTCTTTTCATCAAGGTCCTTGTAAGCCAAAGTCCTGCCCATTCCTAAAGACTAACTCCAATCTCCCCCACAAACTCCCTATCACAATCAACTGCCTAGTAAAGCCTGTGACAGCCCAGATGCCAGCCTGCTCCTCACACGGCGGCAGCTCTCCAGAAACTGGTTGAACAACAGACTCTGGTGCTCACTGGCTTCATGCCGTGCAGGAAGGAGTCCCACAAGCCCGTGCCATTCAGGCCTCAGCTTGCAAACCTGGCCCTGTCAGGAAGTGGGGGGGGCATGACACAGACCGCCCGCAGGAGGGCCAGGCTCCCAGCTCTGGGTCCACTCAGTGTCTGGGAATGCAGGGCTGTGTACAAACACAAACTCCACTTCCTTCCAGGCCCTGTAAGAAGCACGCTGGAGAAATTGCAGTCTCAGGAAGGGTCAGGCTTCCCAAATCACACCCAGATCCCGAGAAAAGAGAAAACTGGAAAATTGGCCAGGGGCTCAGACAAAGGCTATCAAAGGCCAGGGATGAGCGAGTGGGTAATTGACCTGAACCACAGCAGCAGTCGGCCATGGAAGGAACCCTGAAAAGTGGCCCAACAGGAACTTCCACTCTGCACCCTCTGCACTGCCCTGGATGGGAGTGTTCATCCCCACCATCCCATCCTGGCCCACCCTACTCCCCAGCACCAGACAGAGGAGGGACATTAGAGAACTTGTGCTTTTCATCTTTTGGTTTTTGAGACAGGGTCTTGCTATTTCATTCAGACTGACTTTCACCTCATAGCAATCCTCCTGCCTCAGCCTCCTAAGTACTAGGATTATAGGCATGCACCCAACACCTGGTTAATAATAGCGTCTATTACTCATCCACTGAATCATCCAGCAGCATAGCAGCAGCATAAGACAATCACATCAGGCGGTACAAACCAGCCAATGGACCAGTCATGCAAGGCAGCAGGATTGTATGAATAAATGGTGCTGGGAAACTGGATAGCCACAGGTAGCCAATTAGGTACAGACATGTGTCTCTTACCATGTGCTAAACTAAAACCAAAACAGATTTAAATCAAAGATCTAAACATTAAAATGGAGATAGCATGCTTTTTTTTTTGAGACAGGGTCTCGCTTTGTGGTTCAGGCTGGCCCTGAGCTCAGCCTCAAACTCACTTCACAGCAATTCTCCTACCTCTGCCTCCTGAGTGCTGGGATTACAGGCGTGAGCCACCTCGCTTGGCACTGTGGTATGTGGTACTGATTGCTGCTGGGTGTGAGTCTCCACACCCAGTATTATATGTGGTTCACCGGGGATGGAACCCGGGCCCTTGTGCTTGCAAGACAAGCACCGGAACCACTAAGCTAAACCCCTGGCCCTACCTACATATTCTATATTAAAGCATGCTATTTCAGGGCTGGGGATTTAGCTCAGTGATTCTGGTGCCTGTCTTGCAAGCACAAGGGCCCAGGTTCGATCCCCCGTGAACCACACATAATACTGGGTGTGCAGACTCACACCCAGCAGCAACCGGTACCACATACCACAGTGCCGAGTGTGGTGGCTCACGCCTGTAATCCCAGCACTCGGGAGGCAGAGGCAGGAGGATTGCTATGATGTGAGCTGGAGGCTGAACTCAGGGCCAGCCTGAATTACAAAGCGAGACCCTGTCTCAAAAAATCCTACAAAAGAAAAAAAAAATAGAATATGTAGGTAAAACTCCTATAGACAGGTGCAGGACTTTCTGACCAATACCCTAATGGCTCAAGAAATAGTACCAAGGGCTGGGCATTTAGCTCAGTGGTTCCAGCGCCTGTCTTGCAAGCGCAAGGACCTGGGTTCAATCCTCGGTAACCACATACAATACTGGGAGTGGAGACTCACGCCCAGCATCAACCAGTACCACACACCACAGTGCCAGGTGTGGTGGCTCACGCCTGTAATCCCAGCACTCAGGAGGTAGAGGCAGGAAGATTGCTGTGATGTGAGTTTGAGGCTGAGCTTAGGGCCAGCCTGAACCACAAAAAGTGAGACCCTGCCTCAAAAAACCAAAAAAAAAAAAAAAAAAAAAAAAGAGAGAAATAGTACCAAGAATCAACAAACTGTATCATATCAAACTGAGAAGTTTTTGCACAGCAAGGGAAACCAACAAGACAGTGAAGAAACGACTTATACACTGGGAAAAGAATTCTGTTGCCTACACCTCAAATGAAATGACTGACATCTAGAATAAGAATTTTTTTTGAGACAGGGTCTTGCTTTTATAGCTCAGGCTGGCCCTGAGCTCAGCCTTGAACTCAGCAGTCCTCCCACCTCTGCCCTGAGTGCTGGGATTATAAATGTGAGCCACGGGCCGGGGAGTTAGCTCAGTGGTTCCGGCGCCTGTCTTGCAAGCGCAAGGGCCCGGGTTCGATTCCCCGGTAACCACATAACAATACTGGGTGTGGAGACTCACGCCCAGCAGCAACCAGTACCACATACCACAGTGCCGGGCGTGGTGGCTCACGCCTGTAATCCCAGCACTCGGGAGGCAGAGGCAGGAGGATT
>PVIR01020915.1:0-15022 GCA_004026965.1 Petromus typicus | reverse complement strand
GCAAAGCGAGACCCTGTCTCAAAAAAACCTAAAAAAAAAAAAAAAATGTGAGCCACCACGCCTGGCACTGTGGTTATGTGGTTCTGATTGCTGGTGGGCATGAGTCTCCAAGCCTGGCATTGTTGTACGTGGTTACCAGGGATCAAACCTGGGCCCCTGCACTTACAAGGCAGGCGGTGGAACCACTGAGCTAAATCCCCAGTCCTAGAATAAGAATTTTTAAAAATTACTTTCCAAAGTGAAAAACCCAATTTAACATACACACAAAAAAACAGGCACCAAAAAGAAAAGGTATTTCTTAGGAGTACAGATGGTCTATCACTACATGAAAATGTCTAACTTCACTAGCCATTACAGAAATGTACATTAAATTATCACTAAGATTCCATCTTACTCCAGAAAGAATGGCTAGCAGTAAGAAATCAACAATAATAAATGCTGGTGAAGTTGTTGGGGGAAAAGGAGCCTATCTACATTGCTGATAGAAATATAAATTGGTACAACACTAGAGGTCAGTATGGAGAGTCCTCAAAAAAGTAAAACCAGCCATTCCATTCTATTCTCCTAGCTATCTTCCCAGAATAGTTAAAATCATCGTGTTACAGTGATCTATGCCCATGTTTAGAGCAGCACAACTCATAATAGCTAAACTCTAAAAGCAGCCTATATACCCATCAACAGATGAATGAATAAAAAATAAGTGGTAGTTACAAAGGATGGAGTACTACTCTTCCGTAAAGGATAAACTTGAGGCATTCACAGGTAAATGGTTGCACCTTGAGACAATAATGTTAAGTTAAAAAAAGCAGACACAAAAGTACATTATCAGGCATGGTGGCAAACACCTGTAATCCCAGAACCCAGAGACTGAAGCAGGAGGTTCACTCTAAGTTTGAGGCTGACCTGGGCTACTGTGTATAGTGCACAGGCTATAGTTAACCAAGCAGGCTTGTACTGAGTTCAAGGTTACCCCAAACTATAAAGTGAGACTGGATTAAAAAGAAAAAAGTTTAAAAGCTTATATAGAGTGTAGCTTCTCTTATATGAGAAACCCAAGAACAAAAGATAATAAGAGGTAGGGAAAATAGATTTTTTTTTTTTTTTTTTTTTTTTTAGGTTTTTGGAGACAGGGTCTCACTTTGTGGTTCAGGCTGGCCCTGGGCTCAGCCTCCAACTCACATCACAGTCCTCCTGCCTCTGCCTCCCGAGTGCTGGGATTACAGGCGTGAGCCACCACGCCCGGCACTGTGGTATGTGGTACTGGTTGCTGCTGGGCGTGAGTCTCCACACCCAGTATTGTTATGTGGTTACCGGGGAATCGAACCCGGGTCCTTGCGCTTGCGAGACAGGCGCCGGAACCACTGAGCTAACTCCCCGGCCCCCGGGAAAATAGATTTTTAAAAGAAAAGAGAACTGAAGAAAAAATAGAAGTAGAATTTTTGCAAATGGAAAGGGGAGAAAGAATTGGAGGGACAGGAAGGGGGCAAAAAAGAACCAAGGTGTTCTGTGCATGCACCAACTGCCTTTACTAAATGCAATTATTGTGCGTATATAAAAATTTGCTAACAAATCCACAGAACATCTTTAGAAGATTTCTAGCATTGATTCCTCTCACAAGGAAACTGCAGGAAAGAAGACACAGCTGGAAGTCTTTTCATCTTAATTCATAACTTGAACTTTGAACTACGTGACTCTATTTCTACTTCAGAGACAAATAAGTCATAAAAATTTTTTAAAAGCCATCACTATGTACTGTAAACATGTACTAATAAAATTTTAAAAATTGCTAATCACCTTAAGGTTGGAGGGGTTGGGCTGTACTGCACCAGAAGGTGCAGTCTTAGCCTGGCACACTGGCACAGCTTCTTAATCCCAGCACTCAGGAAGCTGAAGCAAGAGGATTGCCACGAGTTCAAGGCCAGCCAGGGCTACACTGTGAGTTTAAGGCCAGCCTGAACTACACAGCAAATATTCTCTCTCAAAAACCAAACAAACGGGCTGGGAATTTAGCTCAGTGGTTCTAGTGCCTGCACTGCAAGTGCAAGGGCTTGCATTGTAAGCACAAGGACCAGGGTTTAATCCCAGTAACCACATACAAGGTCAGCTGGATATTTGGCTCAGTGGTTTCCAGCACCTGTCTTGCAAGCTCAAGGGCCCGGGTTCAATCCCCAGGTAACCACATACAATACTGGACGTGGAGACTCACGCCCAGCAGCAATCAGTACCACATACCACAGTTCCGGGCATGGTGGTTCACACTTGGGGGGCACAGGCAGGAGAATTTCTGTGAGCTTGAGGCTGAGCTCAGGGCCAGCCTCAACTACAAAAAAAAAAAAAAAGAGACCCTGTCTCAAAAAAATGTCAGGTGTGGGGAATCATGCCCACCAGCAATCAGCACCACATACCACAGTGCCGGGCGTGGTGGCTCATGCCTATAATCCAGCACTTAGGAGGCAGAGGCAGGAGGATTGCTGTGAGTTTGAGGCTGAGCTCAGGGCCAGCCTGAACTACAAAAAAAAAGTGAGACCCTGTCTCAGAAAAAAAAACAAAAAAACCCAACAAGATTAAGGGAGTTGGCATGAATGTTCATTCTCTATTATCTAGTTAGAAGGTGGTGGAAGGTAGTAGAAGGTAGTTTTAGATCTGAGGACAGCAGTGTGGAAAGTTTCACACCCTAGCCTGGGGTGCAGCTCGGGGCAGAGCACTTGTCCCACATGTGAGTCCCTGGGTTCCTTCCCCAGGAGTGCAAAACAGAAATGAGAAAGAAAAATTTGTTGCTGTCCCTTCTGGCTACACAACCGGCTGCAGTGAGGGTTCCTGGGTTCCAGGCAGTGGGAGGTGAGCAGAACAGTTAAAATACTCAGACCTTCTCCACAGCAAAGGGCGGTGGCACAGGCAGTCAGTCAGTGGGTCTCTCCAGCTTCCACAGCAACTCCACATTTCTGACAATGAGAAACTTAGTAATAACCAACTCTATAGCTGCCCTCTGTAGGCTCTCACACCCCATGGCCAAAATATCACCCTGTCTTTTTCCTTCTTTTCTTGCAGTCCTGGGGATTAAACCCAGGACCTACCCACTGAGCAGCATCCCCAGCACTTCTGATGTTTTACTTTGAGAAGGTCTCCCTAAATTGTCCACACTGGAATCAAACTTGCAACCCTCTTTCCAGAGCCTCCTGGAGTGCTGGGGTGACAGCTGTGTCCAAGTGCACTTGACCAACTGACGCTGCCCAGAAACCGTCGGACCAGCCCAGGTTCTGACTGTCACCTTCTCTACCACTTGCCCTGGTGGGTGGCCCACACATGATCTCAAGGACACTCTTGCAATGGCCTCCTAACCTTGCTGTGTCCCCACTTTAATCTCTTATGTAGTCTCTTCATGGCAACAAGGAGTCCTTCAAAACATGAATCAGAGTGGAAACTTGACAGGGACAATGATTTCTGTCCATTTGGATCATTAGGGTATTCAGGGTCTAGAACTAAGAAGTCTGTCAATTATTATTTTTTTTTTTAAGGTTTTTTGAGACAGGGTCTCACTTTGTGGTTCAGGCTGGCCCTGAGCTCAGCCTCTAACTCACATCACAGCAATCCTCCTGCCTCTGCCTCCCAAGTGCTGGGATTACAGGCGTGAGCCACCACGCCCAGCACTGCAGTATGTGGTACTGATTGCTGCTGTGGTGAGTCTCCACGCCCAGTATTGTTATGTGGTTACCCAGGGATTGAACCCGGGTCCTTGCACTTGCAAGACAGGTGCCGGAACCAATGAGCTATATCCCCGGCCCCAAGTCTGTCAATTATTAAGAGGTCACTGCTTATTAGCTCCACTGATATTTTCTGTCATTGAGAAAAAAATAAATCCTGTCTATGAAGCTAGAACAAAATTCCATAGCAATAATTCAGGACAGAGCAGTCATCAGGTCATCAGTTCCAACCAGCCTTTCAGCTCTGATGGTTTTTTTATTTTTCTTTTTTTAGTGTCTGATGGTTTTTTCTGGGCAACGTGAAGTTTTGAACCTTCATTGCACCGGCTGCTGTGAATGCTGGTTCTGATAACCGTACACTTGGTTAGAGTATATGACACACTTTCAGGAAACTGTAGACTTCTGCCACACTAAACTTTCCTTCGGCCAGGTCTGGTAGCACAGGTCTGTAATCCCAGCACTCAGGAGGCTTGAGGCAGGAGGACCGCTGCACGTTCAAGAGCAGCCTAGACTACATAGCAAGACATGGCCTCATAAGTAAATAAAGCCAGAGCACTTGGAAGGTTGAGGCAGAGGATCACCATGAGTTTACAGCCAGCATGGACTACACAGTGAGTTCAAAACCAGGCTGAACTACATACTGAGATCCTGTTTCAAAAAACCACAAGAATTAAAGGGCCAGGGATTTAGCTCAATGGTTCCGGCGCCTGTCTTGCAAGCACAAGGACCTGGGTTCAATCCCTGGTAACCATATACCATACTAAGTGTGGAGACTCATGCCCAGCAGCAACCAGTACCACATACCACAGTGCTGGGAGTGGTGGCTCACACCTTTAATCCCAGCACTCGGGAGGCAGAGGCAGGAGGATTGCTGTGATGTGAGTTTGAAGCTGAGCTCAGGGCCAGCACGAACCACAAAGTGAGACCCTGTCTCAAAAAAAAAAACCCACAAGAATTAAATAAATAAAATTTCCAGATACATTTGTTTACTGCTTTGTAATGAAACATAGTACTGTGGTCACCCCTCCCTCCAACATTTTCTCTATGAATAGCAAATTGATAAAAACTTCATTATTTCCATCCCTCTGTATACAAAGTAACATTTGCTTTTGTTGCTAACTCAAAAGGCTTAAAATGGCAACTAAATTTAACAGAAATAACACTCACTGAAGAAGTGACATTACAGGGGTCGGTAAGTTCGCTCAGTGGTTCCAGTGCCTGTCTTGCAAGAGCAAGGGCTGGGGGTCGATCCCCCAGTTAACCACATATTATACTGAGCATGGAGACTCACGCCCAGCAGCAACCAGTACCACATACCACAGTGCTGGGCGTGGTGGCTCACGCCTGTAATCCCAGCACTCGGGAGGCAGAGGCAGGAGGATTGCTGTGATGTGAGTTTGAGGCTGAGCTCAGGACCAACCTGAACTACAAAACGAGATCCTGTCTCAAAAAATAAAAAAGGGCCGGGGATATAGCTCAGTGGTTCTGGCGCCTGTCTTGCAAGCGCAAGGGCCCAGGTTCAATTCCCCGGTAACCACATAACAATACTAGGCGTGGAGACTCACCCCAGCAGCAATCATTACCACATACCATAATGCCGGGCGTGGTGGCTCCTGCCTGTAAATCCCAGCACTTAGGAGGCAGAGGCAAGAGGATTGCTGTGATGTGTGTCTGAGGCTGAGCTCAGGACCAGCCTGAACTACAAAAGCGAGACCATGTCTCAAAAAAAAAAAAAAATCTAAAAAAAAAAAGAAGTGGCATTACAAACAGGTATAACCAGGTTTATACATACATAGGAAATGACAGCCGTGTCACTACCCCACCTGGTCAACAGTAGGCACAGCGTCCAAGACAAGAGACAACCTGACTTCTGAGGTATGGAATGGAGGTAAGAGGGTCTCAGGATTCAAAGAAGCATAGGGGAAGTCAGGAACTTTTTTGTTGTTCTTTGAGACAGGGTCTTGCTGTGTAGTTTAGGCTGGCCTCAAGCTCACTGTGTATCCCAGGCTGGGCTCAGACTCATGGCAATCCTCCTGCCTCTGTCTCCCAGAGTGCTAAGATTATAGGCATGCGGCACCATGCCTGGCAGTTTGAAGTCATTCTTTTAGCAAAAACTTACTGACTTTGCCAGGCACACTCTAAGGCCCACAGTCGTAGGGGCTGAGGAAGATGGACTACCAGAAGCTTGAGGCCAGTATGGCTACACAGTGAGATTATCTCAAAAACCCAAAACAAAACAAAAGAAGTAGGAGCCTGAATAGTCCAGAAACCAGAGTGGAAGTCACTCTAAGGCAGCTCTTTTTAGTAATCCACAGTAAAGTTCATCTGCTTTCCCCAGTACCTCTCCATTATCCAGAAATCTTTTTTTTTCCTTTTTTTTTTTTTTTAAAGGTTTTTTTGAGACAGGGTCTCACTTTGTGGTTCAGGCTGGCCCTGAGCTCAGCCTCCAACTCACATCACAGCAATCCTCCTGCCTCTGCCTCCCGAGTGCTGAGATTACAGGCATGAGCCACCACTCCCAGCACTGTGGTATGTGGTACTGGTTGCTGCTGGGTGTGAGTCTCCACATCCAGTATGGTATGCACTGTGGTATGTGGTACTGGTTGCTGCTGGGCGTGAGTCTCCACACCCAGTATGGTATATGGTTACCAGGGATCGAACCTGGGTCCTTGTACTTGCAAGACAGGCGCTGGAACCACTGAGCTAACTCCCTGGCCCCCAGAAATCTTTATCCAATCCCAATCCACCTTTCTCCCAAAAAGGAAACCAAGGACACACCCACCTCCAGCCCCTGCCAGCTGAGCAGCTGAACTGAATTAGCTGGGCTGCACTCTGAAACTGGTGCCTGTCTGCTCACCTCGGCCTCTGCAAACCACTGTCATGGCCAGCAGCCTCCTCAGTGGCTATCTGCAGCTTCCTCAGCAGCTATCTGCAGCCATTTAAGAAAGCTCTGAGGTTTTGTAGATCCAGGACCTGCTCCTTCCTCCTTGAAAAGGCCTGTGCCCCAGACTCACGCCCTGGAGCTGGCTCTGAACCTCAAGCTTCTCAGTCAGTTCTCCAGGCCTTTCCAGGCACCTACTACTCAGCTCAAAATCCACTTCAGTTCCAAAGTCCTCATTCAGACAATCCCTCTTCAGGAATACCTTATTTTCTTAGTGTTTTGCACATTCTTCCAAGATACCAGTTGGTACTGTATTATTCAGGGGCCTGGTGGCCACACCTGTGATCTCAACACTCAGGAGGCTAAGGCAGGAGGATCAAACTCAAACCCAGCCTGGGCTACACAAGTTTAAGGGCAACCTGAACTATATAGTGAAGTCCTGTCTCAAAGAAAAAAGAGAAAGAAGAAAAAAATATATATTCCATAATTTTCATATTCCTACCTA
The DNA here is from genome assembly GCA_004026965.1 of Petromus typicus. NCBI lineage: Eukaryota > Metazoa > Chordata > Mammalia > Rodentia > Petromuridae > Petromus > Petromus typicus. The sequence goes on along the minus strand of PVIR01020915.1, from coordinate 7,935 downwards.
TCTCTCCCTCTACAATGAAATAATGCCCTTAAATGTTTGTAGAGTGGCAGGGGCAGGGGAGTCAGGATTACAGTTCCAAAAATACCAGGTTCTGTGCTAGGGATTTAGCTCAGTGGTTCCAGTGACTGCCTTGCAAGCACTAGGGCCCAGATTTGATCCCCAGTAACCACATACCACAATGCCGGGCAAGGTAATTCACACCCACCAGCAATCAGTACCACAAACCACAGTGCCAGGCATGGTGGCTCACGCCTTTAGTCTCAGCACTTGGGAGGCACAGGCAGGAGGATTGCTGAATTCCAGGCTGAGTTCAAATCGAGACACTGTCTCAAAAAACTAAAAAAAAAAAAAAGTTCTATTATCAACACATTAGAGCCAAGCCTCAGGACAACATTTTACAGAAAACTGTATGGAGCAGAGGGGCTCAGTGTTAGCAGGTAGGGGCTTCAGAACAGTAAAGATTCTAACATTGTCACTTGTAAGACAGGTTACTTATTTATAAATTGTTTCACTTAAATCTCAGTTTCCCTGGCTGAAAAATGTGCAAGATAATACCTGTTAAATTGGAGGTGGTCGCCCATGCTTCTAATCCCAGCACTCTGAAAGGCTAAGGCAAGAGTCATGAGTTCTAGTTCAGCCTTGGTAACTTAGTAACAGAGCAAGACGTAGCCTCAAAATAAAAAACGGAAGTTGGATGGGCCAGAGAATTTAGCTCAGTGGTTCCAGCACCTGTCTTGCAAGAACAAGGGCCCGGGTTCCATCCTCGTAAATACATAACAATACTGGGTGTGAAGACTCACGCCCAACAGCAATCAGTACCACATACCACAGTGCCCGGCGTGGTGGTTTATGACAGTAACCCCAGCACTAGGAAGGCAGAGGCAGGAGGATTGCTATAATGTAAATTTGAAACTGAGCTCAGGGCTACCCTGAACTACAAAGTGAGACCCTGTCTCAAAAAAAACCAAAGAGAAATTGGAGATTTAGCTCTGTGGCTCTGTGGCTGACTGGCTAGTGCAAGATCTTGAGTTCAGGGCTGTACATGGTAGCGGACACCTATAATCCAAGCACTTGAGAAAGATAGGCAGGAGGATAACTGGGAGTTTGAGGCCAACTTGAGCTATTGAGTTCAGGATTATCCTGAAATACAAAGCCAGATCCCGTCTCAAACATAAAACCAGAGGTCTGGGGATTTAACTCAGTGGTTCTGTCACCTGCCTTGCAGTAAGTGCAAGGGTCCCACTGGGTCCCCAGTAACCACATACAACAATGCCGGGCTGGAGATTCATGCCCACCAGCAATCAAAACTACATACCACAGTGCCAGGCATGGTGGTTTACACCTGTAATCCCAGCACTTGGGAGGCAAAGGCAGGAGGATTGCTGTCAGTTTGAGGCTGAGCTCAGGGCCAGCCTGAGCTACAAAAGTGAGACCCTGCCTCAAAAAAAAAAAAAAAAACAGGGCCGGGGAGTTAGCTCAGTGGTTCCGGCGGCGCCTGTCTTGCAAGCGCAAGGGCCCGGGTTCGATTCCCCGGTAACCACATAACAATACTGGGTGTGGAGACTCACGCCCAGCAGCAACCAGTACCACATACCACAGTGCCGGGCGTGGTGGCTCACGCCTGTAATCCCAGCACTTGGGAGGCAGAGGCAGGAGGATTGTGATGTGAGTTTGAGGCTGAGCTGAGGGCCAGCCTGAACCACAATGCAAGACCCTGTCTCAAAAAAAAAAAAAAAAACCATAAAACCAGAAAGGAAAAAAGGTCTTGAGTACTACAAATATAAGTAAATCAATAATTTTAAAAAGGGTCAGATATGCAGCTCACTGTGAAGGCCCCGGGGTCCAATCTCTGATACTGCCAAAATGAAAAAAAAAAAAGAAAAAGAAAAGTTTTTGCTACACCACACTAGTTCAGCCATCCAGACAACAGTGGCATTGGATGGGCACAGAGCAGGCTTCTAGTAGTGCTAACAAAGGCCTATCCCTTCCCAGGTGCAGAGCACTGCTAAAAGGCCACAGTCACCTGTTCTTACTTAGGGAAGGAAGACTTACACTCTTCTCACATTTGACCACACCCTGAAGCCCAGCCAGGCAGCTGTGGAAGTAGGTCAGAAAGACCTTGCACAAGTGTTCAATCCAATCATCAACCAGCGTTGATGTTGTTTGAGTTCGCTTTTGTGTGCTGGGGCGTGGCACCCTGATCTACATCCCCCGCTTTGTTTTGGGCTTTTCCACCCAAGGTCTGTATAATTCAGGCTAGCCTTGAATACCCAGTATAGTCTGAGCTGGCCTCAAGGTTGCTGTGATCCTCTGCCTCGGCCTCGGCCTCCAGAGTGGGATGACAGGCCTGCACCACAACCAACGCATCACCACTGTTGAAACCATTTATCTCACTTGCCCTGTGCAAGGCATCATCCTGGGGCATGCATGTATGTGTAAGCTACAGCATGAACACAGGTAAGTAATGAGCCTGGAATGAGGTCCCTGTAGAGAATGAACTTAGTCACAGGGCAGCTTCCTAGAACAACAAATTCACCATGATGGACTACGTAAGTCATGAAGAGCAGCAAAGCACCAGAAAAAAGAAAAGCCCAAGAATCCAAGGTAATCAGTGAGAGGGACCAAAAGCACCCACATGTAAAATCATCTTGCTGGGTGGTGGCACATGCCTGTGATCCCAGCACTTAAGAGGCTGAGGAAGAAGGATTCGATGAGATCAAGGCCAGCCTAGAGTACACACACAGACGAGTTCAAGGACACCCTAAACTACACAGTGACACCCAATCACAAACAAAAAAATAAATAAAACTTCCTTCAGTTATAGGTCTGGTTATACCAGTCTTTATTTTTCAAGGACTATATTTCAAATATTTTCATTTTGTTAAAATACGGAACTCCGCTACATCTAATTTCCTAATTTAGAGCAAGAGATCACTGTCTTGCCTGTCTTAATACTTAAATGTGATTGAATTTTCAATAGTATAAATATAACACTTTTTAACAAAATTAGTGTCACCTACCTTATCTGTGACACATATCCACCAATAAAATAAGTGCACAAAAGTAAAAGCTTTACAAGTAAAAGCTGCTCAACTAATATCAGAATTTTTTAAATTAGGTAAAAAAATTTTTTTTAAACTTTTAAACAGATTTTCCCAAAAACTTTTGTTCTAGGCTCTCCTGAGAAAAAAAAATGGCCAGTTATTAAATTATCCTTCATGTTCAAGCCAACTAATTTGTTAAAATTAACTGTATATTGATGTGACATGGGTGAATTTAATTTTTTACATATGTTTCTGTTGACCTTGAAACAAGTTTCTTCTATTTCTTCCACAAAGATTACATGTTTTCCTTATATGGTCACCAAAAAACGTATATCCTCCTTGAGAAAAGAGGTGTTTTTTGATAGGATCTTAAAGGGATCTACACTGTATGCTGTATTATATATAAAATACTATATATACACAATCTTTTTGGAGAAACTTAATCCTATATGATAAGATCCTCTAATACAGAGACAATTTAGATATCATCAAGAAAAAAAGTACAGGAGTATTGAAAAACGTTGAGACTCTACCTTAAGAGAAACTACTCATTAAAATGAATATCAAAATTTTTTATAATTTTAATTGATGTTAAAGAATTAATGTTAAAGGAAAAGTTCTTTTTAAGAACTATATAAAACAAAGTATGTTTAAAGAGATCTCTTGGTATTTCCGGAAAGAAACTGCTCAATATTTTTCTTTCTTAAGATTCCATTTCTGATGTACTTGAGGAAAAGAGTCAGAAATACAGAATGAGCAATCCTGACTTTCTGAACCAACCAAGCATCAAATCCACAAAATTATTTCCCTCCTATCCTACCTGACTCTTAAGTCAGGATTGGCCTGCTCTATCCCAAGAGAATCTAGCAACTAAGTAAACACACGGACTACAATGTAGCTAAGAGCACTGGAGTCTTTGAGAGCCTCACCAACCTGATGGATGACTATTTTCATTACGCAGCAGGGAAGTTTACATGAACCAGAGGAAGAAATGAGGAGATGGCCCTAAGAGGACTCAGCCAGCAGAGGTCCTGAAAAGGAAACTACTTATTTGTAAAAAGAAAATTTTAAAAACGCAGGGAAAAGTCCGTAGGATTACAGGAAATTCCTTGGACCCTAACTGCCACTATTTTACAACAATCTTATTAAGCAACCCTGACCACATCAAGAGGAATCTGTATGGCCCCTCTCAGAAATAAGAAAGGGAGAGTTTACAAAGCCATTAGCTTCCTTTTGCTCATCCATTTCAGGCTGATACAGCAGAACACAAGTTAAAAAAGGAAAAGAACTAGGAAAAGGTATAGTGAAATAGAATACCACAAGTTATCAGTGACTAGAATTTTAACTGGAATCTTCAAAACAAAAGAAAAGATATATATTTTGTTAAATATCAAGGAATGTGTCTGTAAGCCACCTCCCCAACACAAAGACATGTTTAAACAACTTATACAATGAAACATCCCACACATATGTGGGGTGTCAAATACTTTCTTTAAAAATATACACTCAAAACACTTCGAATCCATCCAAAATTAATCTTTAAATTCTTAAAGGCGCACATATAATTTACCATATCAACCTAGCCCTTCTCTCTTGTATACCTTCAAGAAAAGGAAAAACTCAAGATGTTCTCTTCTTCAGACCCTAGAAGGACGAAAAAGAAGCAAGCGGAGTTCCGAATGAAGAAAGGTAAGAGAATAAAGAATAAAACCAGAGACCTCCTAGATCCATTTTATTCTTGGAAAATGTCATCGCCATTCCCTCCCCAAACCCCAAAACCTAGAACCTCTGGCGCAATACCATCCCCATCCAAAGCGCCAAAGAGTTGCCAACTAATTCCCTCGAGGCGTCCCCCAGCTAGCTCACCTCGTCAGCGCTCAGCTCCTCCATCGCTTTCCTCTTAATGGTGACAGGCGTTAGGAGAGGTCCTTCTGTTCTCGAGACCAGGGCGGGAGCAAGGCGAGGGGAAGGTGTCTAGCAGGCTGTCTGGTCCCCCGAAAGGGGGAGGTTTCAGAATTGCATAGTCAGAGGTTAAAAAATAAGAACACGAGGCACTGAACTGCCGTGGCCGGGTGACTCCCGTCGCCTCTGATACTCCCCCAGCTGCCCAATCCCCCAGCAGCCGCCTCTGGCCGCCGCTACGACAGGATGAGCTGAAGGCGCCACTCGCTGCCCTCGCTGCCCAGGTTACCCCGAAGGGCGGCGCGGTCTCCAGCTCCTCTCGCGCCCACAGCTTGCGTGTGGTGGCGCGGCAGCTGCGTCTTTTCCAGCAAGTCCTGCTCACTCCTTCCTACCCTCTGCCTCTGGCGGGAACGACTCCACCTCAGAGCAGATGCCCTGAAGCAAGGAGACCCCACAGCCGCCCCGGCTGATCCCTGTGCAGTACAGAGAAGTCCCTCCCCTGTAAAAGCAGGCTGGACACGCCCCTCCTCCACGCTGGAACCCGGGCAGGGGGGAGGGGGAGGATGGACTCGCGATGCTCTCGTTTGAAGCGTAAATCCTCCTACCCCTCCACCCCTACTCTTACCCCTCTCCCCACCAAGTATTATTCATCAAAACAACAGGGCGGCCATCTTTGAAGGGGATCACGTGACCCCATTGGGGAGGCGGAGCTTCGGGCTCTGGGACGCAGGAGCCAATAGGCGGCGGGCATCATACCGCCGATTTCCTCTCCTTGCGTAGTCACCCCGCCCTCGCCCCACCCCTTTCCCCGCGCAACACTGGGCGGGGGAGGGGCGAAAGGGGCTGCAGGCAGGCGGGGAGCAGGAGGGGAACAGGCGGGGAGGAGTGTTGCCGTGGCGACCGCGCGGGGCGGGGGCGGGGCGCCGACTCAGGTAGACTAGTGGGGAAGCCACGGCCGAAGATGGCTACATGGCCTGAAGGGGGCGTGCGTGGCGCCTCCGCTGTTCTGAGGCGCCTGCTGTGCAGTGACGTGAGCCCCACCACCCACGGCCGCTTGGACGCTGCCACCTAGGAAGAGCAAAGGGAGGACGTGTCCTTTCTGCAGGAAGCGTCATCTTTCATTCCCGCCCCTCCCCTGGAGACCTTCTGTACGGAGACTAATAGAAGGACTGCCATTCAAGTCTACTTAACTTTGGCCCTTTTTTGAAAGGACGCTTTCTCAGGCCCTGGCACACCTGTAATCCCAGCATCTGGGAAGCTGAAGCGGAAGGGTGTTTGTGAGTTCAAAGCCACTCTGGACTAAAAAATAATGAGATCGAAGCCAGCCTCAACTACGTAGCGAGAGAGTCCCTGCCTCAAAAAACAAAAGCAGAATTTACACAAAACTGAGTTGAGAGGGCCGGGGATTTAGCTCAGGCGCTGCGCCTGCCTCGAAAGCGCAAGGTCGTGGATTCCATCCCCAGACCCACAGGGGAAAAAAAAAACTGAATTGAATGGTCAGAGTAACAGTAACAGTATCATGAAATTTCAAATGAAGAAAATATTGTATCTGCTGGTTTACTGAGCCATAACTTTTTTTTTTGCTTTTGAAACAGTTGCACAATGTAGTGGAAAATGGCCTCAGACTCACTATATAACACAGGCTGACCTCCAATTCACAGTGATCCTCCTGCCTCAGCTTCCCCAGTGATGGGAATACGAATGTGCACCACCACACCCGGCCTAAAACAGATTTTAGAGGTTCCATTCCAGAATTAAAAGAGTCCGATTATTTGCTACGCGCTAGATAGGAACCAGGCCACTAAGTAAGGAATTTGTGAATAAAATTAGACCACTGCTGGCTCAGCCTTATCTGCTTTCCAGGAAAGGAATTCTGTGAATCTGGACAGACCAGGCCCTGCAGGAGCCTCACAGTGGGGGAGCTCAGGAAAAGTGTTCTTAAAGAGCAAGGGAGACAGGCAGGACTGGGAAGCTCAAAATCGGCTGCCCAGGAGACAGGAGGCCTTGGGGTTTTAGAAAAAAAGGGAACAAAGACAAGGGTCAAAGGGGTTTGCCGGCAGCCTGTGAGAGACTGGTGCTGTAAATATTAAAAATAATTATACAGTTTGATACTAACTCCATTTTAGGTGACCTGTTTCACCAGCAGGCCTGTTACTCTCATGAGTAATTATGTAAGTGTTTATAAAGGAATAAATTGCTTGCTTTTTTTTTTTTTGAGACAAAATCTGCCTTTGTAGTTCAGGCTGGCCCTGAACTCACTGTGTAGCCCAGGCAAGCCTCGAACTCACAGCAATCCTCCTGCTTCCCAAGTGCTGGGATTACAGCTGTGAGCCACCATGCCCAGCATTGTATATGTGGTACTTGGGGATCAAACTCGGGACCTTGCGCTTGACAGGCAGATGCTGGAACCCCTGAGCTAAATCCCAAGCCCAATAAATTGCTTTTGTATGTTAAAAAAAATAATAATAGGGCCGGGGAGTTAGCTCAGTGGTTCCAGCGCCTGTCTTGCAAGTACAAGGACCCAGGTTCGATCCCTGGTAACCATATACCATACTGGGTGTGGAGACTCACACCCAGCAGCAACCAGTACCACATACCACAGTGCCGGGCGTGGTGGCTCACGCCTGTAATCCCAGCACTCGGGAGGCAGAGGCAGGAGGATTGCTGTGATGTGAGTTTGAGGCTGAGCTCAGGGCCAGCCTGAACCACAAAGCGAGACCCTGTCTCAAAAAATAATAATAATAATTATCCAAGGGCACAGACCTGAAATCTCAGCACTCAGGGGCTGAGGCAGGAGGATTGCCATGAGTTTGGGATCAGTATGGGCTACGTAGTGAGACCCTGTCTCCAAAAAAAAAGCCCAATTGTCTAGGAATGTTGAAAAGAAAAAGTGAAATTTATCAATAGAGCATACAGGAGCAGTGAATAGATCCACATGAGGATACATCTAGAGTGACAAGCTGAGACTTTTATATTTGATGGGGGGGGG
>PVIR01020914.1:0-31544 GCA_004026965.1 Petromus typicus | reverse complement strand
CTGTTTAGTTTCTATGTGTTTGTGAGGATCTTGGAATTTCTTTTGCTGTTCAGCTCAAACTTCAAGGCACTATGGTCTGACAGTATACAGGGGATAACTTCAGTTCCTTTTGCATTTACTTAAATATGCTCTATGAACTAGCATGTGGTCTGTTTAGGAGGATGACCTGTGAGCCTCTGAGAAAAATATATATTCTGCTTTTTTGAGTTCAAGTACTCTGTAGACATCTATTGAGTTCATTGGTTCAAAAGTTAAGTTCAAGAATTTCATTATTAATTTTTGTCCAGTAGATCTGTCTAGTTGTGACAGCAGGGTAATAAAATCCCTTTCTACTATTGTGTTAGTGCTTATCTGGCTTTTAATGTCTTTAATATTTGTTTTATTTAGTTGGGTGCACTAGAATTTGGTGCATAAATACTTATGAATGTCATCTCTTCCTCTCGGATTGTTCCCTGAACAAGGATGTAGTTTTCTTCTTTGTCTCTCTTAGTTTTGATTTGAAATCCAATTTGCAAATAACATAGTCACTGCTGCTTTTTTGAAGTTTCCTGTCACATGGAGAATTATTTTCTGTCCTTTTACTTTCAGTCTATGGATTTCTTTCTGAATGTGTTTTTTGTATACAGCATTTTGCAGGATCTTGCTTCTTAATCCATTCTGCTAATCTATGTCTTTTAATTGGTCCATTGACATTAGTGGTTATGACTGGTCCATTGACTTTAATGTTTATGACTTGTGAACTGATTTAGCCCTGTCATGATGTTTTCCTGTTGACTCTTTTATTCCATTCAGTTTCTTGCAATGAGTTAATTCTGTTGAGTCTCATGGGGTTGTGACATTCATTTTCTTTTTCTAAGATAATCTTTAGGCTTTTTTGGTGTCCAGTCTTTGTAAAGTTTTTCAGGTGTTCTTTGTTATTTCCTCATTGATTCTGAAAGATAGTTTTGCATGATACCTCAAAATAAGTTGGAGTTTGTTTTCCTTGAAGGCTTGAAACACTTTACTCCAGGCTGTCCTTGACTTGAGTTTTTGTATTAAAAAGTCAGTTGTGGTTCCTATGGGCTTTCTTTTGTATGTAGTTCCTTTCTTTTACTCTTAACTGCTTTCAATATTTTGTCCTTATGTTGGGTATCTGGTATCTTGATAATATGTGACTAGGTGTATATTTTTTTTTATATCATGACCACTTAGAGCCTAAAGGCTTCACTTATCTATATGTCATATTTTTTCTCTTTTCCTGTGAAGTTTTCTGCTGGACAGTTTTTTTGTTTTTTTTTTTTTTAATGTTTTGCACTGTCTCCTGCTTCCTCACTGACTCCAGTCAGTTTTATGTTATTCTTCTTTGTATCATCTAGGAACTGCTGGATTGATTTCTTGTGGTCCCTTGCCATTTTTCATAAATTATTCCTTTCCTGCTTATTGGCTGCAATCCTATCTTCTAGGTATGAAATTTGGTCTTCACATTCATTCATCTTATTTTGCAAACTTGTTGGAGGTTTTAGTCTCCTGAAAATTTGAAGCTGTTTAACAGATTCCATTATTTTTGCAATCTGAGATTCTATCATGTTCCTGGTCTCTTCTTCAGTGTTATTAATCACACCTTTCATTGTGAATAGTATCTCTGTTTTTATCTCAGAGATTATTTCTCCCATCCAAGTACTAACCAGGCCTGACCCCACTTAGCTTCCAAGATCAGACAAAATCGGGCGTGTTCAGGGTGGTATGGCTGAAGACCCAGAGATTATTTCTGATTTCCATTTTACTAGATTGTCTTTTGTTACCGGCTCAGAGTTCTGGTGATTGAGCTTCAGTTTTCACTGTTTCCCTTTTCTCTGGATTCCCCCTGTGGTGGTGATCTTTGCATCTGCGATGTTGAATATTTTTCTCATTTCTGTGTCTTTGTCATTGCTGATATTTTTGCCTTAATTCCTGGTCTGCTTGCTGGGCAATGTGTGTTGCAAGTCTCTTTCTAATATTTGAAACCCTTAGTAGGTGGTTACTTTCTGAGTTATCTTGCTTGGGTCTATAATCACCCTTAAACAGTCTCAGTCTGGCACACGATGAAAGGTACTTAAACAGAACAATCAGATAGATCACCTTGGTTGAAATAATACCTTGAGTATCATCAACAATATCAAACATTGCCACAGTTAGTCATTTCCTGTGCTATCACTATTCTGATACCTTTAACCTCATGAATTAGATCTGTGACCATATGTCTAGATTTAGAACTAACTAGAAATGTATTGGGAGTGTGTATGTGTGTGTGTGTGTGTGTGTGTGTTTTGAGACAGGGTCTTGCTTTGTAGTTCAGGCTGGTCCTGAACTAAGCCTCGAAGTAAGCAATCCTCCTATCTCTGCATTCTGAGTGCTAGGATTATAGGTGTGAGCCACTACGCCTGGCATTGTGGTATGCGGTTATCAGGGAATGAACTTTCCTCAGGACCTTGTGCTTGCAAGGCAGGCACTGGAATCACTGAGCTAAATCCCTTGCCCTAACCACAAATATGTTTACAGCATAGCAGTATAACAGTATCCTTCAGTATTAGCAGTATAACAGTATCCTTCAGTATTAACAGTATCACTCGTTGGGAATATAGGGTTACGAGGGAGTTGGGGAGGGATAGACAGATAGAGAGGGAGAGATTATTGGTAGAGTTAGAAGTCATATAGAGATTGCACAAACCCTGGGAAGCTGATAGAAATTAGGAGACAAAAGCAACAGAAGGGACAAATTCAGAAGAGAACAGACTAGCAGTGCCGATTCTATAATCACTGTCTTATAATTGTACAGAAGAAAGGGACAGTAGGGAGGACTGAAACACACAGGCTTTGAGGAACTGAAACAGGATGAAGAAAGAAAAGAATAGGAGTACTCAGCAGCAACAGGCAATCAGGAAACTATTTTCTCTCTCCTTAAAAATAAGAGTGGTTGAGAGAAGAAAAAACCCAAAATTGGGCAAACTATCAACAAGAGATTAGAAGAATGGAGAAAAAAAGAGGGCATAAAATAGAAAAAGAGAAAAAAATGAAAAAAGAGGAAAGAAAAAAGGGAGAGAAAAAAAGAAAACAACCATAGCAAAAAAACCCAAAGAAATAAAAAAGAAAAAAACAATCCAATACCAAAAGGCCCTTCAAGGCATATACCTGCTGTCTCCCATAGATACTATGGGTAGTAAAGCACAGATGAGAATTAACTAGTCGCAGGGAAATGGCTGTAGTCCATTGTAGATCACTCTGGCTTCTGGCTACAATGACTGCCTGAGTTCAGCTCAGAACCTCATGCAGAGTTGACAGTACAGCTGCCTTTTCCCCAAGGTGAGTCCGAGGTCCTGTAGGTGGCCGTGAGCTCACAAACTCATGTGTGGCATAGTTCACAAGATTTTCTTACTCTCCCGGTGGGTGCCCCTTCAATATGGCAGACAGGCAGCTGGAATGTGGGGACATGATGTGGTGATCCTGTAGCTGGTGCTGTTGTCAGTACAGATTCCCTTTTTAATGCAGCCTCCTTGCTGGTCCTTAGTTCGTAGGAATGGTGCGCGGAGTTTCCTTGCTTGACCAGTAGGATCATGTATCCTTTGTTTGGAAACAATTTATGGTTCCAAACAAAGGATAGGTGAAAACGTTGAAAACAGCAGCTGCTGCCCTCCAGTGTGGCTGTGGCTCTGCTCCACTAGCCCATGTCTCTGTGAGGGCCTGTGGACTGTCAGGAATACCAGTAGTCCTCAGGTTTGGCCAGTTTGGCAGCCATCCCTTGCCGAGAGGCCTGGCTTAGGGATGCAGGGCTCGGTCCTTTCTGTTAAAATTTTTCTTTTCATGGGCCAGGGATTTAGCTCTGGTTCTGGCACCTGCCTTGCAAATGCAAGGACCCGGGTTCGATTCCCCGTTAACCACATACGATAACGCTTGATGTGGAGACTCACACCCACCAGCAATCATAACCATGTACCACAGTGCCAGGCGTGGTGACTCATGCCTGTAATTCTAGTACTTGGGAGGCAGAGGCAGGAGGACTGCTGTGAGTTCAAGGCTGAGCTCAGGGTCAGCCTGTACTTTGAAAGCGAGAGCTTATCTAAAAAAAAAAAAAATTTTTTTTTTCTTTTCAATCCCTTTGATTCTTGCTCAGATCTTTTCTGGGTCTTGGGGACCCACTTCTTTTCTTTCTTTTTTTCTTTTTCTTTTCTTTTTCCTCTCCTTTTCTCTCTCTCTCCTCTTTCTCTCTCTCTCTCCCCCCCTCACCTCTCTCCCCTCTCTCTCTCTCCCTCCCTTTCTCTTCCACTCTCTTTGTTTCTTTCTGATAGGATCTTGCTTTGTAGTTCAGGCGAGCTCTGAGCTCACTGTGTAGCCCAGGTGAGCCTGGAACTCACAGCAGTCCTCCTGCCTCTGTCCCCTGAATGCTGGCATTATAGGCGTGAGCCACCACATCCACATGTGGTATGTGGTACTGATTGCTGCTGGGCGTGAGTCAGCATTGTGTTATGTGGTTACCAAGGATCAAACTCATGACCTTGCATTTACAAGGCAGACCCCTGATCCACTGGGCTAAATCTCTGGCCCTCCTATTCTCTTTTCTCTTCTGTTTTTTTCCCTGAGCTGCTATATTCTAGCTTGTGAATGACAAACTGCACAGAGGCTGCTCTCCTGCTTTTACCGCTCTGCCATCTTCCCGGAAGTCTTAAAAGTCTGTTAAGTTTCATTTTATATTTTTGTATAGGTTTTTCAAGTAAGAGTGAAGAAGGTGACAACTCTGGGTTCTTGAAAGGTAAGTTCAGTATTTTTGTAGTAACTTTTAAAAATGCAGTGTCAAGAGCACATTCTGAAGAGAACTTAAATATTTTAGCTTGGTTCAATTTGGCTGTTGCCCAGGCTGGACTTGAACTTTTGATCCTCCTTCCTTAGCCTCTTAAGCACTTGGATTATAGACAGATGCCATCATACTTGGCCAGAAAGATTCTTAAGAATAGGCATCACTGCTAAAAGTAGAAATATTTCTGTTGTATGTAATAACATTCTGTTTTAGAGCAGTACAGAGAATGATAAAAATAGAATAATGTTATTAGGAGATAGACTACAGTAATAAACATTGCAGAGGCCTTGGAACTTGTGTTTAAAGGCATCCCTAGTGATTCTGATACTCTTTGTTTTGTAACCATTGATCTGTGGAATATTTATTACATAGTATATCCCTGCCTTGCTTCCTTCTAATTAAATGAAGATGGAGCCCATTGCTTAGTATTTCTAGGCAATAGTTCCATATTCTGTAGAATGAAAATCATCCATTTTTAGATTTCAAGCAGATTAAATGAGGAATCACATAAAAGCATAAAACATAGTACTAGATACCTTTGTTTAAATACTTCACAAATGCCATATGTCTTCAAATATTTGTCTTGGGCTGGGAATATAGCCCTGTGGTAGAGTGCTTATGTAGTATGGACAAGGCCCTAGGTTTGATCCCTAGCACTATATGCATACACATATTTGAGGTTTTATCTTACACTTTTTTCAAAATCAAAACCAAAACTGGACCTGATCACCTGTAAACTATTTTGAAATAAAGTTCGATTTTATGTAGGATATTTTCTCCAAACTGTTTCTTTTTAACTATTTCTGTTCTAATTCTCACATTAACTCAATATTCAAATTTCCAGTTATTCAAAGACCTTCCACATATAGTAGGTATATTAATCACTTTCTCATCACTAGGGTAAAATAACCAACACTTGCAACTTAAGGGAAGAGAGGCCTATTTGGACTCACAGTTTCAGAGGTTCATTCTATACACAGCTGCCTGCAGGGCAGAAACAAAGTGGAGGGAAGAGCACAGTGCAGGAAACCTGCTCAACTCATCTGCCAGGATGCACAGGACGAGAAGGGAGGACCCAGGGTCAGGAGAGTACACCTGTCCCTGCTACAAGTGACCTGCTTCTTCCTACCATAGCTCACCTCCTAACAGTGTATTCTGCCATGAGCTCATCAGTGGAGTAACCTGATAATTATATTGCCCTCATGATCCAAAAACCCCATCGCTGAACCCACCACACTTTATGTGGGGGGCAAGTCATTTTGGATCTACTTTTTTTTTTTAGTAGAGTAAAGAGGGAAAGAAAAAAATAGGGAAACAAAATTTGTAGGTAGGAGATGCGGGGGTGGTAGGGGGAGGGCAGGGGAAAGGGGAAAAAGTGAGAATCAAGATGTGTCTTGTACAGGTACAAATTCTCAATGTTGAATGTGATCATAATATATGTATAAAATGTACCAATAAAGTCATTTTAGATCTAAACCATAATATTAAGAGACTTTTCCAGAGATGACAGGACAGACATCATATGGATGCAAAAATTAGTTTATCACAGCACTAAGTTAAAACTTAAATTGTCTGCTTTTTAAAATTTTGGTTTACTTTCTTGGTTTTATTCTTGATTTTCCTAAAGGGAAAAACGATATATAGGTCAAATTATTTTATCCATAAGCCCTTGATGATGTTTTGATATCATAGTAGCTTTTGTTTACACAAAAATTGTGTTTGTGATTTTTTTCCCCAGTTCTGTTTTTCCCTGAATTAGTATTATGTAGTGATAAGGAGTTCAGGTTTTGGAGTTTAACACCTTAAATTTGAGATTTAGATCTTTTTTTGTTTTTTCTGACAGTTGTGTTTTATTGAAGATGTTTATTCTTTTTGTATTTTCCCTACTTATAAAAACAGGATTATGCTCACTTTATACTGTTTTTCTAAGATTTAAAAAGTCCAACAAGACTGGAAATACAGCTCTGGGTTTGACCCTTGTCACTGAAAACAAAAACAAAAAGAAAATGAATGTGGTGACATTCTTGTATTCCAGCTGCTCACGGGCCTGGTGCAAGAGGATCACTAAGGAAGTAATTAGAGCATAGCCTAAGCAACATAGGGAGACCTGGCTAGAAAAAAATTGTGCTTAGAATAATGCCAAATATATACTCTGTTATATATATGCTATTATTTTTATATTGTGTAATTAAGAGACCTTACCTGATCTTTGGATCATTATCTTATTTCTCTTTGTGCTTGGCATTATTTTCTAGCTATCAAAAGATTATGTCTTTTTTACCCAATAATTCTATTTTGAAATAGTTTGATTAACAATTGCAAAAACTATACAGGAGTTTTCATGTACCCAACCGCTAATGTCATTATTCTGTGTACTTTCCAGGGTGGTTAGAATAACTAGCAATTTTGGGGAAAAATCAATCAAAGATAATGTAAGACTACTTTGTCCTTGTTGGGTTTCAGATTAATCAATAGAATTGTTTTCTTGAAGGCAATAGATGTTAACTCTCATAATTTTAGGGCCAACCTTCAAAAATTATTTCCTGCTTTTCCCCATCCAAGTACTAATCAGGTCTCACCCTTAGTTTCTGCAATCAAATGAGATCAGGCACGTTTAGGGTGGTATGACCACAGATTCTTTCCTGCTTTCTAAAATTATTTTTTTCCACTTGATGTGTTAAGAAAGTCTCGTTTGATTGATTGATTGGTTGATTGTGGCACCAAGGATCGATCTCAGGATCTTGTGCTTGCTGGGTGGGCACTATGCCATTTAGTTAAAACCCTGGCCCAAGATAGTCTTATTTTGAATGATTCTTCAGAAGTATCTGTTTACTATGCTTGAAAAAAAGACCTGAAAATAGACTCTGAGTCACTGGTTAGTAGATTGTGTTACACGGAAATTTAACATAAGGCTGACAAGCTGTTTATTTTACTGGAAGTTATTTCTATTAATTTAAGGTCTCAAATATTCACATTAATGACATGTACAAAAAAATCTTTGAAAGCATCTCTGAATCTCTCAGATTGACTCTTTTGGAATCTTCTGGAAAACTTTTAAGTTTTATTAAGATAGAACTTTTAAATTTTATTACTTGTTTCTTGCTGTCACTCTGCACTTGCAGAATATGTTCTGAGAGGGGGTTGGGCATTTCTTTTTATTCAACTCTTGAGATAAGTCATAGCCTAAGTGGAGTGATCCTCATATCATTATTTAGAAACCCTGGTAATGTACTTTAAGTCAGGATATCCTCAGATTGTTTCATTTGGGGGAGTAAAGTTTTCCATATATATTTAAGAATACACTGATATCTTAGAGTTATTAAGAAAAATAATAAAAATATATGATAACATTATAAAGAGAAGATTCAGGTGTTGCTACTACTGGTTTGTGGATCACATTTGAGAACCATTTGATTGCTTAATAGTTAAATGCTTCTGAAACATTGGTAAGACATTTATAAGATTCTTAATTTTAACCTTGTGTTGCCTGAGATAGTACTTGGCAAAATAGTGGGTTCTTAATTTTATACTTAACATTTAATATTTTAGATATGAGATTTTTAGTTATTTGGAATCAATTCTAAGTAGTATCTGTATTTATTAAATCTTAAGAATTAAAAAGTTTACATTTTAGCTTAGAAACATGCTTATTTTCTTGCTGATCTTCTGAAACTGCATTTATTTAGATCTTGTTTTTAAATTTATTATTTGGATGATACTCACTTGTTAAATTTTTATTCAAGAATCTAATGATTGTGAAGATAATCAAACACGGAACAGAGGGTTTTCCAGGAGAAGTGGTAAGACCATGTTTTAGAACATTTTGTAATTTATACAGAGACTCCAAAATGACAAAACTGATTTTGGAAGGGCTGAAATAATGAAAAATTCTCATTATGAAAACTTTTAAAGAAAAATACCTGGACACTTATTTTCTGCTTTTAATACCTAACTGAATATTCAGTATGTTATGGGTTTTTTTTGATATTCCTGACTATTTGGTTTTATTCTTCCTATGACCTTAAGAATGTGCTATAAATTACAGAAAAGAAATATTGTGAATTTTTATTAGCCACTATTTAAATAAAATGGAGATGTGTTTATCTCCATATAGAATAACTAGAAATTCTGGGAGAAGAAGGAATTGTATGTTATTTTTTGTTCAAGTCTAGCAGTATTTCACCATACTATGCTTATTTTAGCTGTAATGAATTTGATGTCAAAATTATTGTGCACATTTCTCCATTATATCTGAGAACATCTTAAAATCGCAATAAAACCACAAAAACATAATGAAATTACTATTCAAATTGCTGCATATCTGCCAGTCCATGAGAAAATGACCTAATGTTTGAAACTACATGATAGATACATCAGTGTTTTTGCTGAAATTTAGGAGCATCCTCCTTTCCCCTGTTAAATGGTGAGCTGATACATATCCCTCAAGAAACTAGCTAGTACTTCTGCCTGGATTTCACAGTATCTGGAATCTTACTATAACTTCACAAAGTAGTAGAGAATGTTTAAGAAAAAAAGCCAGGCTCAGATTTTAGTGACTTTTTTTTTTTTTGTGCTGGTAGTTGGGATTGAATGGAGGGTCTATACATGCTAGGCATATATTCTCTCATTAATCTATATCCTTACCCCCTTTCCTTTTTTTTTTTAGGTTTTTTTTTTTTTGAGACAGGGTCTCCCTTTGTGATTCAGGCTGGCCCTGAGCTCAGCCTCAAACTCACATCACAATCCTCCTGCCTCTGCCTCCCGAGTGCTGGGATTACAGGCGTGAGCCACCACGCCCGGCACTGTGGTGTGTGGTACTGGTTGCTGCTGGGTGTGGGTCTCCACACTCAGTATTGTTATGTGGTTACCGGGGAATCGAACCCCGGGCCCTTGCGCTTGCAAGACAGGCGCCGGAACCACTGAGCTAACTCCCTGGCCCCGCTTACCCCCTTTCCTTTTAGATTTTGTTTTTGAGGTAGGATCTTGGTATCTTGCACAGGCCACCATTGAACTTTTTATCTTCCTGCCTCAGTCTCCTGAGTCCTGAGATGACAGATGCACATAGGTGCATTTCTATTTTCTTTTAAACAAGGACTTTTTGATACAGTATTCAGAAAACATTGGCCACATTTAAACATTCCGGTTGTTGTCTATAGAATAGTAAATATATCCCTACTGAATTTTTAAATCAATTCATTCACAGTTATGTGAGGCGGCAAAATCTATTTGCAACTCTGTGTGCTTGGTTCTGAGTTTTAATATAGAGTAGTAAGCAGAAATATAGCCATTTCACAGGGTATTACTGATTTCCATTTTTTGTAGATACATTTGAGGTAAAGTTAGTATATACTAGTCACTCAGTAAATATGTGTGTATATAAGGTTATATTGCAATAATAAATATAATATATTGCCATAACATAGTCATTTGTTCATGTCATAAGTACATAATGCAGTGGTATTTCAAAAACTGAACACACCTGGATGCAGTGTGTTCACCAGCATCTAGGTCAAATATCACACTGTCAGCACATCAAAAGCCCCTTTCATTCCTGTTTTCATTAACATCAACCTCACTCCTGAAGGTTTACCTCTGTTATGACTACTGAGATGATAGATTAATTTTGTGTGTTTTTATAGTTAATATAAAGGGAATTATGTGTAGTGTTTGAAAAAAACATTTTATTGGTACATGTTAGGAGTACCTTACAATTATATTCTCATCATGGGGAGTTGGTACATGTAGATGACATTTCCCAATTCCTTTTTGAAAATTCCTTCCCCTTTCTCCTCCTTGCCCCTCTTAGACTCTTCCTTTCACACACATGTGTGGCACACGTACATTTTTTTTTTTTTGAGACAAGGTCTCGATTTTGTAGTTCAGGCTGGCCCTGAGCTCTGCCTTGAACTCACAGCAATCTTCTGCTTCTGTCTCCCACGTGCTGGGATTACAGGTGTGAGCCACCATGCCTGGCACTGTGGTATGTGGTTCTGAGTGCTGATGGGCGTGAGTTTCCACACCCAGTATTGTTCACATATATGTATTTTATAAAGCATATTTATAAAGAAATAAAAACATTTTGTAGTACATAATGATCACATTTCTTGTGGAAACTTCATGCCCACTTTTCCTTAACCCCTCTTATTTCTCCCTTCCCTTTTCATCTTACCATTTCTTTCTTACATGCTAAAGACGAATCTCACTATTTACTACTTTCTAACATCTATTCTTTATTTTGTACTTCATTTATACATTGAGATTATCACAGAAGAGAAACCATGTGATATTTAAATTTGTGTGTCTGGTTACTTAATATTGTGGTCTCAAAATTCATTTGTTTTCCTACAAATAATCAAGTTTTCAGCAGGGCATTATTCTATTGTATATAAATACTGCATTTTCATTTATCTGTTTTTATTTATTTATTTATTTATTTTTTGAGACAGGGTCTCGCTTTGTGGTTCAGGCTGGCCCTCAGCTCAGCCCCCAACTCACATCACAATCCTCCTGCCTCTGCCTCCCGAGTGCTGGGATTACAGGCGTGAGCCACCACGCCCGGCACTGTGGCATGTGGTACTGGTTGTTGCTGGGTGTGGGTCTCCACACCCAGTATTGTTATGTGGTTACCGGGGAATTGAAACCGGGCCCTTGCGCTTGCAAGACAGGCGCTGGAACCACTGAGCTAACTCCCCGGCCCCTTCATTTATCTGTTGATAGACATTTCAAGATTTAGCTACCATGAGTTGTGTTACTATAAACATGGATATGCATGTAGTACAGTAGTATGATGTCTTAAACCTAGTAGGTGAATAGTTGAGTGAAATGGAATTTCTGTTTCTAGTTTTTTAAGGAATATACATACTGATTTCCATAGTGGTTCTACCAGTTTACACCCCTACCAACAATGAAGAAAACCCCTGCTGCACTCCCTCCAGAGTTTGTTACTTTATTTGATTTCCTGTGTATAGGCCATTCTTTCTGGAGGAAGATAAGTATCTGTTATCTTTCAGATATCCATCTTCTAATTGGGTCTTTAAATTTGGGAAGTCTAATTTTTTTTAGTTCTTTATACAGTCTAGATATTAGTCCTGTCTCAGTAGTAGCTAGCAAAACTTTTTTCCTATTCTGTAGATTATCTCCACTCAGTAATTTTCTTTGTTGTGTAGAGGCTTTTTAATTTGATATGATCCCATTTACTGATTCTTGGTATTATTTCTTCTCTACCATTGGTATTGTTCAAAGTCTGTGT
Organism: Petromus typicus; assembly: GCA_004026965.1. Lineage (NCBI taxonomy): Eukaryota > Metazoa > Chordata > Mammalia > Rodentia > Petromuridae > Petromus > Petromus typicus. The sequence goes on along the minus strand of PVIR01020914.1, from coordinate 19,488 downwards.
CTACATCTGTGTCTCTTAGTTTTAGCTCTTTTGCCTTCCAGCAGATTGTTTCTATTCTAATGTTTTGACCTTTGACCTCATTTTGATTTTATTTAGTGCATAGTGTGATATCTCGATTAAGCAGCATGAAAGAAAGTCAGTTTTCCCATTTGTTAAAGAGGCTGTCTTTCCTTCAGTGAAGGTTTTGGCCTTTTGGTCAAAGAGAAAGTAGTAGCTGAGTGTTCTGGAACTGTTTCTTATCTTTGATTCTGTTCCATTGATTCACAAATCTATTTTTGCCCTGAATATCATGTATGTTTGGGGTTTTTTTTGTAGTTCAGGCTGGTCTTGAAATCAGCCTCAAACTGAGCAATCCTCCTGCTTCTGCCTCCCGAGTGCTGGGACTACAGGTGTGAACCATTATGCTCAGCATTGTGATATGTGGTACTGATTGCAGGTGGGTGTGAGTCACCATGCCCGGCATTATTGTATGTGGTTACCAGGATAGAACCCAGGACCTTTCACTTGCAAGGCAGCAACTGGAACCACTGAGCTAAATCTCCTGCCCCATGTTGTTTTTATAACTGTAGCTTTGTAATATAATTTGAAGTCTGGGATTATGTGATGCCCTCTCCTTGCAATTTTCCCAGAATTGCTTTTTGAACATTTTTCCTGTTAGATGTCTTTATTTCTATATTTTTATTTATAATAATTTAAGATATACAGAAAGTTGCAAGAATAGTGTGTGTGTTTCCTATATGACATTTATATTTGGGGTCTTTTGCTGAATAGAAATAGACCCTTTTAATTAAGCACAATTTATTGTTGAAAAGCATCATGGTTGATGCTTTTCTCTTTTTGATCCTCTTCAAAAACTCTTTACTGTCTATAAGTTTATGAAGATATTTTTTTTTTTAAATTTTAGAACCCAGGGCTTTTGCATTTAGCTACATGTCCAAGCTCCTTTGTAAAATCTTGAGACAAGGTCTTTGTGAGTTGCACAGGTGAGAGTTGAACTTCCTGTCTCCTACCTTAGCCAGCTAGAGTGCTGAGAATACATGTGTGTGCCATCTGTTGCTTCATTCTTTCTTATTTCCATGTTAAAATTTTTTGATAAGCTATTGTTTCATGATAATTTTTGAATATTTAATATTTAGTAAATCTTCATATAAAAGCATCAACATTTTCAACATCAACTGGTTTTTTTGGTGTATAGTACTTACATAGTCGACTGTACAGTTGATGTTCAGAAAAATGAAAATAAATTTCTATGTGAACTAAAATGAAAATACCAATAGCACTATTTAAAAAAATCTTTACTTCGTTTGTCACACCTCAGGTTGTTTTCACCCATGATAACAGCATATTCCATACACAAACATTGCTTACATTGACAGCACATGTAAGTTTTGTTTTCCAGGCCTTTTTGTAGGATATACTTGACACCTTGCTGATCTTGCTGTATTGTCAGAAGGTTTTTGTTGTATTACACAGTGTATAGTTAACAGCAACATAAAATGTCAATAAAATTAAGTGTTAACATTCCTAATAAGTATTGTGCACTAAGAATAACCATCATCATTTTCATATCAACTGTGTACTTGCTTAAAAACCTACAAGATAACATCAGAAATTCCTATATCAACTATGAAGAAAATGTCAGTAGCACTCTACAAAAAAATAAACTTTGCTTTAACTGTCACACCCAAGACAGTCCTCACACTTGACACCTGCATGTCCATGCTCACATCTTGCTTACACTGACAGCACATTTGCTTAGCTTTCCTTTGCTGTGAGACAGGCCATTCTTACCATCTCTCTTCTCTTCCTGATTTTGTCAGGAGCTTCCTGCTGGGTTGTACAATGTACACTTAGTGGGAAAATAAGACTCAATAAAATATCAGATATGTAATGAATGCGTAGAATAGACATCAACATTTTCATGTCAGCTGTTTCTCTGCATATAAAATCTAAGCAGTAACATCAGAAATAAAAGTCTATGTGAACTACAATGTAAATACAAACAAAAGTCTACCATAGGACTAATAATTTGTTTCAGCTGTCACACCTAGGGAAGTCTTTACACATGAAACCACATGCTTGTCTACAAATACTGCATTTACTCATAGCATGTATGTTTTGTTTTCCTGCCGCTTGTAGGGCACATCTTGTGGTTTTCCTGTTGTCATTGTAGGATTTTGTGATGCTGCACCTGCCTGTTGTGTCAGCTCACCAGTGTGCTCCACAATTTTTTTGAGTAGTTCCCTGTGCAGAAAAATTGTTTTTCTCTGGTATAAATGCTCTATTATGAGTTCCAGTCCCAGTCCTCTAAGAAAATTTCTTCATGTTATTTTGCACTTGTTAATTTTCTTGTAAACTGTCAAACCATGTCCCACATGTTCTTTTGTTTTGCAAAGGTGTCCCTATTTTTATTTCCATCATTGTGCAATGCTGACAGTATCAGTTTGTTTTTCTTTGCTGTGTATGGGCCAATGTAAATCTTTCTGAAATCCAAAGATTGTACTATATAATTCTCTGTTGTGAAATTAAACATTTTAGTTGGAATTTCTGCTTTGTTCTTGCATATAGATCCCAAGCTACTCAACTTGTGCTCTGTTAATGAACATAACATCATTTGGAAACTGGTAAACCAATTGTTGATTGTCACATTCTGATTAGTTTAGATGGGAGCAACAAGTCTGTTCAACATCATTTAGTTCATTACTGTACTAGCAAAGACCTGGTGTCTGGGTTCTAGGATAAATTTCTAAATTGAAAGTGTAGTAAGTCTTCACATCTAAAAGAGCATAAATTTTAATGCCATATTTCAACTCATCACTTTTCCAAAGTCTTTTACATTTCTGTGATTACCATGAGAAATTCTTTACTACAGCAGACCTATGAATGCTTTTAGTCCAGTTAGTATAATAAATACATTTTGAATATGGCTATTGATACATAAAAGAATATTTTACTGTATTTGAGCCTTTGTGTATTTCACACTGTCGTGTAGCATTTCATCTGTTAAAATTTCCAACACTGAATGGCAGTGCTTGCTTTCTGTCCAGTAGGTTTCATACCTTCCAAGGTCCTGACTATATTTTTGGACCTGGTTCTAACACTGGGTTGTTACCTTTGGTTGTGTGACTATCTTTCAACATTTTAACTTGTCCAGTATGCATTTACATTGCTGATATCTTCATCTGAATAAAAAAGGTGTGCATTCCTGTGTAAGTATCAGTGAGTTCTTACTCAGTTTCACTGTCATAGGAACTTTGGCTCATGTGGCCAGTGTCAGTCTTCTTTGTCATCCATGCATAAGTAAATCTGATGATTCACTTTGACCTTGTCCAAAACTTGCAAGTCTGGCTTTTCATGTGCCATTGTACTGAACTGGACTACTTCTGTTGCTCCTTTGGAACTCCTATACAAACCATATAAATGAATTTTTACTTTCCTTAAATGCAGCTACCGATTCTGTTGATCTTTAAATGGATGTCCTGTATTTTTTATTTGTTTAGCAGAGTTCAGTCATGTTTATCAGCTAGGTGATATGGAACATCTGTTGTTAGTTGGGAGCATTGTGGGATAATGTCTCTGGGTTCATCATCTTTATCAGCAGTGTTTTGAGACTTTGATTTTAAGGCAAAAGTCTTCTATAGCTTACCTGAGACAGTGATGCCATCCAGTAAGTAGAAAACTGTCTCCTTGGATATTTCACTAGTGAGAACTGACAAGTCAGTGCACAGATTGCACCAAATTTTGCACTTGATCATGAAGAGTGGGATTTTTGCATGAAGAGAGGTTGAATACAGTTCCTTTTGGATTGTGGATAAAGTTGTGGTTTTTTTGATGTTTCCTAAATCAGTAATTAGCAATTCAGTAGAGAGGTCCTGTTCTGGGGTATATAAGTCTGAATTGCAATAACTGCTGAATCAGCTTAAGGATTTGCTTTTTCTTCTTTGGTAACTGAATTTCGTTTGGCTGCTGGCTTCCAGATCAAATAGGAAACTTTTAACTTCTTTATCAGACTCTTTCTAAATCAGAGGGCTACCAAAGATCTTCCATTTTGCTCCATTTTTGCCCTGAGCACTAAAGATTTCAACAAATACTCTTCCTTGGTACTCACTATGGAACATTTCCGCAAGCTGGGGATGGTGGTGGTAGAGGGGTGTACAGAGCCTCAGGCATGTGTGGCAGGACCCCGGTGGCTATAGTTGGTGGGCAGAGAGAAGCTGAATAGGCAGGAAGTACTGATTGGCAGGCTGTTTTCTTAGACCCTGGCCCAGATTGGTTATACCAGCTGCTGCCTGCCCACACCAGCTTGACCCCTGCTGTTGGGCTGGTGAGGGTGTAGCTGCCTGAGTTGGCTTAAGGCAGTCCCCAGGAAGTGATTTTGTGCACAACCCATGTAACTGGACACCAGGTGGCACTGGCACAGACAGATGCCCTCCTGGTGAGAAGCAGAGCATTCTCTATTGAAAGTTTTTTTTTGAGACAGAGTCTTGATTTTTGTAGTTCAGGCTGGCCCTGAGCTCAGCCTTGAACTCACAGCAGTCCCTCTGTCTCTGCCTCCTGTGTGCTGGGATTACAGGTGTGAGCCACTGTGCCCGGCACTGTGGTATGTGGTCTGATTGCTGGTGGATCTGAGTCTCCATGGCCAGCATTGTTGTATGTGGTTACCCAGGATTGAACCCCGGCCCTATCCCCGGCCCTATTGTAATACTTTTTAAGTGGTGTGAATAATATTAATATTTAGAAATAGGCAGTAATCAAACTGAAGCAACTAATTAGACTGTCCATTTATATTTTATTATTTTATTAGTAAAAGACCAATAAAAAAGATCAGATCTTTTTGTACTACCAGTGGTACAAGTTGCCTAATAGAATAGCTGTCCATGTATCACTGGTGGTTCAGGTTGGCAGGAATGTGTTAATGCTTTGTACAGTATGTGCTTATAGCTATTGATTTGTGCAGAGTGTAAATTAAATTTGGATACCATGTCCCTGAGATTTCTTTATTGTTACTGTTTTATGTTATTGTCTGTGTATTTTAATATTATAGGCTATCAAGATGGAAATGATACAGAAGCTTCAGGGTCATCCAGAAGAGGTGGAAGAGGTAGTTTCCGAGGTTGTCGTGGAGCATTTGGCATAGGAAAATCAAGTTAGTAGTGTGTTGCAAATGGTACAGTTCATATGTTAAGAAAATGATTTTTAAAAATCCTGTCACATAAAATGAGTACTAAATTTATTAGTACAGTGGCTGATAAAATTCAGTCATTGACATTGTATATAACATTTTTAGGTGTATATTTATATATTGGTTAAGGAAAAATGAATTTTTTTCAGAAGTTTGTGTAATTCACTTTTTAGTATTCATATTGTTGTCTTGTTTTAGAGCCTTGGTATTAAGGCTGATACTATAAATCGTTGACCTTCTATATAACTCTGTACTTCAACCTACCTTCTTTTACCAGAGTGGCTTTCTACCTTAAATCTGATCAGCCATAGTTTGTAATCAGAAATCACTGTTGAAATGCATATGACTCTGAGGAGGATAGATTAATATTAGTTTTAGGTACGAAAATCATCAATGAATTTGTAATAATAAATGAATAACAGGCTAGTAAATCATCCCTTTTAAAAAAATTGATGGGATCTGAAGTGTTCTAATTAGAGCTCATTAGCTTAGATTAGGCAATGAAGCAGAGGTACAACTCTGGACAGTAAGCAGTGTAAGGTGATGTGAAATTTCAGGGACAGTGACAGTACTACTTTTGAGAGATTCATCTCAAAAGTAGTACTGGGTAACCACATGCAGCCTGGGTAACCACATACAACAGTGCTGGCCGTGGAGACTCAGATCCACCAGCAATCAGAGCCACATACCACAGTGCCGGGCACAGTGTTTGCTTTTATCATATTTTGGCATAGGTTGGCTCTAACTTAGTTTATAACATAGTTTTAATAAAATATTTAGGAAATTGCTAATTAAGATGTATAATTTGGAGAGAAGTCTTTTGTGTGATACTTAGAAAAATACTCCTTGTGATTCTTGTAAAAATATTAGTGTACCAAATATCTTAATTTCTGACATTATTAATTTATTTACTGAATAATAAAAAGCTTCTTAAAAGTAACATAATCTAGTTCTGTTTTCTCCAAATGAAGATAATGAATATGACCAAGATGAGGGAGCACAGCGTGCTGGTGGCCTTTTTGGTTCTAGAAGAACAGCAGTAAGTAATACAGGTGAGAAGACATAATGAATATTCGTATATGTTTTTAGCACAAGAATTAGTAAACTTAATGTAGATATTTAAATATGCTAGGTTGGGTAGTGATTTTACTTCTTTAGATCTGCAGAGAAAAATATATGGACAATTTTGCATTTCATATAAAATTTGTGCATTATGAATTCAATTTTTTCTATTAGTTAATTTCAGGCATGAATTATACTTTTAACTGGAAGAAGAAAAATGAAGCTTTGTGGTTTCAAAAAAGGTTTCTGAGTTAGAAGAAAATGATTTGAAAAAAATGAATTAGAACACAGGTATTGATGGGAAAAGTTCAATGAAGATAAGATTTAAATGAGAAAATCTGAAGGAACTAGAGATGCTAAATAATTACTTTGTATTGATTAAAAAAATCTGCATGGTTTATGTGCCTGAAGGAAATCAGTGTCTTGTGTAAATATTTTGCAAACAATGCCATACAGGTAATGGTGACACTTACCACAGCAACTCACTTGGATCTGGTACACATGCACGTGGACGTGGACGTGGACGTGGACGAGGTAAGTTCTTAATTGATTTACCTATCAGAGTCTAAACTCATTGTAACATGAATTGAACTTTGAAGTTAGGTAATTATTACTGCTTTTATAAATTCTGAAGAGTACAAATTTACATAGCTAGTATTAGATCCTTAATAATCTCTTAAGTTATTTTCTTTTTGATCCAGCACCTTTATCTGTTTTGGTAAATACATGCACAAGAGTGTTTACTGAGTCTACTTTTATACTAAGTAAAAACTGGAGTATCTTGTGCTCGCTTCAGCAGCACATATACTAAAACTGGAGTATCCTAAAATTGACCAGTAAATAGCTGTTTAATACAAAAGTGGGGTACTGTGCAGATGTTAAATATGAGACACATCTGTATGTATGTGTTTTTTTATAATAGAAAATTACTTGATTTGATCTGAGAGATAAAGTTCAACACTTCTGATTTGTAAATACTTACATATCATATAAAAGTTAAAATGCTTTACAGACTAGTAAGCCAGTAAAGCCTGTTTGATGTTTTCACAGATTCTAATTACTGTTATTCTAAGAATGCTAATTTTAACTCTTCCTTGTTGGATGCTTTAATAGAAAAAAAATTGTAAAGATTACCTAAACCTTAGGGCTGGGGTGTAACTCAGGGATAGAGCACTTGTGTACCACGTGCAAAGTCTTCAGCTTGATTTCCACTATCACAGAAAAATAAAGTTGCAACCTACTTAAATCAAATTTTCCACTAATGCTAACATTTCATTAGGAGGATTCCAGTACCTGTGAACATAAAAGACAAGGAAATTATTGAGAGCTCATATTATTTAGATTTTATATCTACTATAGTCATAGCATCTAAAAGTGGCATAATAGTTCATAGTTACCAACAACTCCTAAAAATAAAGTGTAGAAAGAGCCTTTTGAGTGCTTTTATTACAGAAATATGCCACTGTGCCTGGATAAGAATGTAAAATTCCAATTTCCAAGAAAAGGAGAAGGCCAGTTCCAGAAAAAAAAAGAAAAATTTTCCCCCCATCTTTTTGTTCTGACTAGGCCCTTGGCAGGTTGAATTTTGCCTGTTCATATTTAGTGAGGGAGGAGTTTCCCTTCTTGTCAACTGAATTACATGTCAGTATTTTTTCATAGGTGTAACGAGAAATAATGTTGACAGTCATCTATGTATTCCTTAATCTAGTGAACTTGACATTTGAAATTAACCATCACAGCTAGTATCTGAGAGCTTAGATTTAGGATGGGCTCCAGCCATTCTAATTTTGAGATTCATTGTGCCTAAAGTGTACAAACACTGTGTATTATTCTGATAATTGCTTTCCTCCTGGGAGTCTGGAATTTTTTTATAGTGGTACATGCCTGACTAAAGGTGGATATTACTAGCTCATAATAAAAACTCTGAGTACTAACTCTTATGAAGTGCTGTGGTAGAGGTTATTGCCACAACTCTGTAACTCCAGTGAGAAGACTCGGAAGCTTGCACCTAGTTTTGCACTCTGGGCTTTGCTACATGTTCTTTTCCTTCTTACTGATTTTGCTCTCTGTTCTTCCCCTACATCGTATCATATCTATGGATCTCACTGTATTCTGAATCTTGTGATTTCTCCTGGTGAATCACTGACCTAAGTCATTGATAGTTTTAGGAATCTCCAGGCAAACTGTTAGGAAAATATATTTCATTACTAGTTAGATGTAATAGTTTTAGGAAAAATTAGTAATATAGAATAGCCTCATTTGTCACAAATCAGCATTTTTATACTAAGAAAACTTAAAATATACAAGACTATCTTCTTTTTTTGTGTTTGCAGTACTAGGAATCCACACCAGGGCTTTGCACTTGCTAAACAACTGCTTTATCTCAGAGATGTGTACCCCGAGTCCATAAGAGTATTTATCTTAATTTATTTTAACTTATCAAGTATTGTTTGCAAGAAGAAATTTTAAAGATGGTTGTTCGTTTTGAGAAATTTTCCTCATTGAAGACCATCAGTGAAAGTAAAGACACAGCTCTTGACTGTCACTATGAATTTCTCTCATAGGTGGTTACAAAGGCTTAAATGAAGAAGTAATAACAGGCTCTGGGAAGAGTAAGTTTTAGTTTAGATTAAGTATTTGATTTTTAGAAAATTTGAAATTACTCCTTAAAAAACTCATCTCTCTGATCTACTTTAAGATTCTTGGAAGTCCGAAGCTGAAGGAGAAGGTGGTGATACTCAAGGTATATTAATCTTTTTGTGGTCCAGATGAATGTATATTACGTTCATTAAAAATACAAAATGTTTAAAAGCAGAGTTAATTATGTTTTTCATCTTTGAAAATCTGAATAGTGAAAACATAAGTTGTAAGTAGTGGAAAATTCTCTGACATTTAAAACTTGATTTTTTCAATTTTCATTCATTTTTCTCTTAAGTTTTTCTTTTAGTCTGTGTAACATAAATTGTTTTGTAACTTAAACTCCAAGGGCCAAAAGTGACCTACATACCTCCACCTCCACCAGAGGATGAGGACTCCATCTTTGCACATTATCAGACAGGCATAAACTTTGATAAATATGACACAATTCTTGTAGAAGTATCTGGACATGATGCACCACCAGCAATTTTGGTCAGTATATTGTTTCTGTATTGATATGTAGCTAACTTTTCATTTAAAAATATTTGATATATTTATTTAAGTTGATATCAACACAAAAATTCATTTTTAATATTTGGTAGAAATTTTAGTCTTCGGCAGTGTGGAATTAATTGTTATGTTTGCTTACATTTTATCCAAATTCCTAATGACGAAAACTTTATTTAAATTTACTAAAAAGGATATTGTTTTCTTTTTTAAAAATTGATTTTATTGGTACATTTTATATACAAATCATGATCACAGTCGACATTGAGAAGTTGTATGAATATATGACATGAATTCTCATTTTTCCCATCCCCCTGCGCATTCCACCACTTCCTGTCCTCCATAAATATAAGCTTTGTTTTCATAAATTTTTTTCTTTCCCTTCTACTCCCCTTTCCCTTTGAATATATTTTTACTATTTCACAATACTTATCATACATTTTAGAACTCATTTACACCTTCAGTTTCTCATATCAGAGAAATAAGGTATTTATACATGTGTGACCTATTTATTTTACTTAACAGTATGTCCATTTGAGTATAAATGACTCAAATTTGTCATTCTTTATAGCAGAATAATATTCCATTTAATAAGTAAAACCACATCTTCTTTATCCAGTCTCCTGTTGATGGCAGTTGGGCTGTTTCTAAAATTTAGCTATCACAGACTGAGCTGCTATAAACATGGGTGCTCGTATGTCACTGTGATATGAATCTTCTAATTCTTTCATGTATATACCTAGCAGGGAAATAGCAGGGTCAAATGGGACCTCTAATCTTAGTTTTTTGAGGAATCTCCACACTGATTTCCGCAGTGTTTGCACCAGTCTACATTCCCTCCAATGGTAGAGAATGATTCCTTTTTCCCCTCAGCCCTGCCAGCATTTGTCGTTGGTTGATTTCATGATAACAACCATTCTTTATGGAGTGAGATATAATCTCAGTGTTGTTTTTCATATCTTTATTAGTTTATTACCTCTTAATCTAAAAAGTGTTCATTTCAGATGCCCATTTTTGAATTGGGTCTTTAAATTTGATAGGATTGATTTTTTTTTTTTTGAGTTCTTTATGTGTTCTAGATAGTAACCCCTTGTCTGAGAGATGGTTGGTAAATTCTTTTCCCCATTGGTTAGTTGTCTTTTCTCTCTGCTAGTGGTTTCTCTTGCTGTCCAGAAGCTTATTTTTTAAAAAACTTTTAAAATTTTTACTTTTTTTTAGTTTTTTGAGATAGGTTCTCGCTTTGTAGTTCAGGCTGGTCCTGAACTCAGCCTTGGACTCAGCAAGCCTCCTGCCTCTGCTTCCTGAGTTCTGGGATACAGGTGTGTACCACCATACCTGGCACTGTGGTACGTGGTACTGATTGCTGGTGGGCATGAGTTACCACACCTGGCATTGTTGTATGTGGTTACCAAGGATTAAACCCAGGGCCTTGTGATTCCAAGGCAGGTGCCAGAAACACTGAGCTAAATCCCTGGCCCTGTGTGGGAACTTTTTAATAAGATGAGATCCCAGTTGTTGATTCCTTCTACTAATTCTTGTGCTGTATAAGTTTTGTTCATAAAGTTTTTCTCTATGCCAGTGTCTCTAAGAGTTCTACCGAACCTATTTTCCAGCTGGTTTAGTGTTTCTGTTTTTTTTAATTTTTAATATATTTTTTAATTGAAATCTTTATTGGCACATTACATATACACATCATGATTGCATTCAACAGTGAGTGTTTGTTCTCATTGAATAAATGACACAACTTAATTCTCAGTGTTTCTGTTTTAGTACTTAGGTCTCTGATCTACCTTGATTTGAGTTTAGTGCATGGGGAAAGAGATAGATCTAGCATTAGTCTTCAGCAGGTTGAAACCCAGTTTTTCCAACACCATTTGTTAAAGAGGTTATCTTTCCTTAATTGAGGGTATTTGACTCCTTTGTCAAAGATGCAGTGGGTGGTATATTTGGAGTTGTTTCTGCATCTTGTAGTCTGTTCCACTGATCCTCAGGTCTGTTTGTTTGCCAGTACCATACTGTTTTTTTATCACAATGACTTTGTAATATAGCTTCAAATTAGGGATTGTGATATCTCCTGCCATGAAGGATATTGTTTTCTGTAGATTCAAGATACATCCTAAGTATGTGAGAAAAATACATTTTGGGGAGTTCATTTTCTAAAGAACATTGTGGAGCTTTCTATCTGATCTTAATTGTAAGGAGCCTTTGTTACTGATGATAGTTTTTAATTTTTTAGAGGATTTGAGGGCAAAAATATTTTTTCAACCAATGTCTGTTGCACATACTTTTAATTCTGTCAACAGGCCCTTAGATATTTATTTTTGAGTGAGGTATATTGGTAACTTTAGTATATAAGGTGGAATTAATAAAATTTGAAACTAGTTCAGATGGAACATGTTTCTAAAGTGATGTACATACAGTATATGGAATCTAATCATTACTTTTTTGCTGTTTTTAGACTTTTGAGGAAGCTAATCTCTGTCAGACACTTAATAACAACATTGCTAAAGCTGGCTATACTAAGCTTACTCCTGTGCAGAAATATAGTATTCCTATTATACTAGCAGGACGAGATTTGATGGCTTGTGCTCAGACAGGGTCTGGGAAGACTGTAAGTAATTTTTCAAACTGTATTTTGTATATTTAAATTGTTTTTTGGTATGTTGCTTGACTTCCTTGTTGGATAGCAGTTTTGTAAATAATTTCAGTAAACCATCATAAATATTCATGCTTTCGCTCCTCATTTTTGGTTTCATTTGTTTTTGTATACTGCTAAAGAAGAAGTTTTTAAAACTATAGTATGATGTTGTATTTCATAGATGGATAATTGGTTTCTGAGTGTATTTAGCTCTTTCTGTTACATAGCAGTATCTAAAACAAAATAGTTGAAGACGAAAGCACCAGAGGTTATAAAACATTGAGTGGAGGAGAAAATTTATGTAACTTAGTCAATAAAATTTTGAAATCAGAAAAAGAGATCTGTATGCATCATACAAGGTTTTTAGTATAAATTGGCCTCAGGTTATACTAATTCTAAGATAAATATAAAAACCAAATTTGTTTTAGGATTAATTTGAGAGTTTGTTAAATAGGGTTCCATGTGATAAGACTATCATTTCCTGATGGTAGTCCTGGTTCATACTATTTTAGTTTCTGTATGAAAATTGAAGGGAATATAGATGAATTTTGCAACATAGCAGCTGATGAATGACTTAAATGTGCTCTGAGGTTACATTTTAGTGAGAATCTTGCTTAAGTGATACAAATTAGCACAGAATCTCTCTTGCAGTAGGGTGATTTTTGTTCAGATAATAATTTCCAAATTTTGTTCTGCCTATAGACCACCTTTTCTCCACCTGTGATAATTTTTACTTAAGGATTCATTTAGTATAACTGTTACATGCATCAAATTATAACCAGATGCAAGTAATTTGCATCAAATTATAGCTAGATTTCCCTCTACAAATATGTTAAGTTAATGTTGTTGATTTACTTAGAATACATGAGCATGCTTATTTTCTTAAAAGATTTAAAAATATTTTGATGAGGTAACTAATTTTATTAAATATTTTTATATTGTATAATATACACATAAAGACTTAAAAGTTACTGAGGTTAAAACTGTTTTAATTTATCAACCTAAAATATAACAGCAAGATGGAAAAATTATAGGTTACAAGGGCATGCAAAATAGTTTTCTATAGGGACAAAAATGATACACCATGAATTTGTAAATTAGCCAATTTAACTTCCAGGCAGCTTTTCTCTTGCCAATTTTGGCTCATATGATGCGTAATGGAGTAACTGCCAGTCGCTTTAAAGAGCTACAGGAACCGGAATGTATTATTGTAGCACCAACTCGAGAATTGATCAACCAGATTTATTTGGAAGCCAGAAAATTTTCTTATGGGTAAGTACATTTGAAATGTCACTTGAAATAGTTTTTCTTACAGATTTTTTTCTTGTTTATTTTGGGAGGAACTCAGTATATTAGTGGACTCATGTAATTTTTAGCAGTGCTTGATTAAAATAATTTTTCTTAATTTTGTTTATGGAATCCTTCATATTTTAAAAACATGCTTATTAAATTAGATAATGTAGAAAATAGTGAAATTATGGATATATATTTGGTAGTTTTCAGTGCATGTTGAAAAATTAGACTTGGGACATTCTAATAATTACTGTTTTATCTATAACTTCATAATGTGGAAAACTACTTTTGCACAATTAGATCTCAGTTTTTGTGATTTAATTGTGTTTTTACATTTTTTAATTTCTTGTACTAGAGAGTAAACCCAGAGCTCCACACATTTGATTTATTTCAAGGCATTTTAGCTTCTTTTAAACTTGGGCCTGTTGTAAATAGGACCATAATGAACATCTTGCCATATAAAAGTTTTTTTCTTTTTTAAAAATGAGGTAGTTTTGCCATGTTTCCCAGCTGACCTTGAACTTTGGGCTTAAGTTGTTTTTCTGTCTCAGCTTCTGTAATTATTGGGACTACCAGTTGTGGTACGGTGCCAGTTTTTCTGTTTTGATTATCTCTGTAGATTTTTAAAATCAATTTTAATATTAAAAACATGAATTTGTAAAGCTTGCATTTCTGTCAGCTCTATATTAGAAATTCAGCTCCACTAAATCATTTGCCAACATTTGGTATTCTATTAGTTATCTTTTGCTCCCTACAAATTATCTTAAGAGCTAGTTGCTTAAAACAATAAATATTTACTTTGTCAGTCTCTAGAAGTTAAGCTTTGGAGAAAATATATAAAATATATTTAAGTTATTTAGCCCTCACAGTAGTAAAGAAGAAGATATTTAAAAACATACATTTTTCCTATACTCTTTGACTCTCCATCTAGTTCCTTGCTTCTCTTCTTCAGTTACTATTAACATTTCATATATATCATTATGGAAATAGCTAGTACACAGGAGTGCATGTAATCCTCCATTCAAGAAACAGTAGTGTATTTATTGGCACCTGATAAACTTGTTTTTTAAACTTAACAATATATAATGGAGATAATGTTTAATCTAGAACTGTAGCCCTCTGAATGACTACATTATATGCCTTTGAATATGTACTATAATCTGAATCTTTACTTATATACAGCCTTTAGTCTTTTGATACTCCAATAATGGTGGCAGTGTATGTTGCTGTACATTCATTCAGACCTGTACATTCATCTCTGATCTTTTGTGGGACCATATCTGAAGGAATAACTTCGAGGTGGGATTTTAATGGGAAAAGGATACATTGTTGTTTATAGACTAAAATTGTTAGTTTGTATCAGTTTACTCTTGAGTAGTAAGCTACACTTAGTTAAAATGGAGATATCATGCCATGTTCTGTAGTGCTAGTTTTCATTTGTCACCTTTTCTGAAATAGTATTGAGCTTTTAAAAATGTTTCAAAGCCTTTCTGTTTTTATTGATCATTTGTTCATGTCTTTGGCTTTTAAAAAATTTAACAGGTAAGCATAGTATTGTTACTCATTGTTTTTGAAGAACACTTCATCAGATAGGTTGCAAACTGTTTCTCTGTTTGACATTTCATTTTCATTATTAATCTTTCTGCTTATTTCTAGGTAGAATTTGTTTCTTAGGTAGCTGCATGTGCTTCTTCATGGATTTTTGCTCTTTTAGAAACAAATGTCTAATTTTTAAATACCTAGAAAATGACATTTATTTTTCTTGTCAATAGTACTTGTGTAAGAGCTGTTGTCATATATGGAGGCACGCAGTTGGGGCATTCAATCCGACAAATAGTACAAGGCTGTAATGTATTATGTGCTACACCTGGAAGATTGATGGATATAATAGGTAAAGAAAAGGTAGGTCTTAGGGGGATAACAGCATTTTGAGACTGATATTTTTTTTAGGGGAAAGGAATGGAGTAATGAAAAGTATTTACTAGAAAATTTTATTAGAATATCAATTATATTTTAGGCTCCATCAGATTCTTTCAATTAGTTTATGTAATTTTTAAGGTAATCTTATAGGACATAATATTTTCCATTTTATACAAACTCCATTACCACATGTAAAATCTTTCCCTTAGCTCTAGTAAGTGATAGAGTAAAAATTGTGGTTTTTCTGAAAGTAGGAGGACATTTGTGGATTGAAAGGGGCTGGAGATAAAGAGAGAGAGGAGTGTGAGACAGGGTAGAAGTTGGGAGCAGACAGTCAACATATATTTATATATGGAGTGGTGAAACCCATTCATTTGTGCAAATAATACATGTCCATAGAATCTGGTTCTGATTCCAGAATATGTATCCTATATTTTGTTATACAGAGAGAAAAATACAAAAATACTTTTATTTGGTTTCATCTCAGTCTTAGTGAAATACTTTTTTCCAAAAAACCCTTGGTGACATCAGTAATTTTGTCTCCTGTTTAAGCATATGAGTGATGTTAACCAAGATTGTTAATTTTCTAATCTTCAAGAAGAGATGCTAATGCTGTGTATTAACAATTCACATACTGGTGGATGTAGTGACTCACACCTGTAATTCAAGCACTCTTGGAATATGAGGATTACAGATTGAGGCCAGTCTGGGTAATTTATAGATTTAAAGAGATCTTGTCTAAAAATAAGAAAGACTAAGGATATAATTAGGAAGGCCTTTGGTTCAAACCCCAATACTATAACTAATAAATAATTCACATGTCACATTAGCAGTACTTTCATTGACTTTAATAAACTTTATTTTGTTTTTAAAATGCTTTTTTAAAAAAAAGGTTACTTAATATATATTCTTTGTGCACAAAGGCATTTTTCTAAGGATTTTTACTGCTATCCCGTAGAAGGCTGAGGTAGGAGAATCGTAATTTCAAGCCTAGTCTGGGCAATTTAGTGATTTAGCAAGATCCTATCTTTAAATTTAAAACATAATAAAAGTGCTAAGGATATAAGTGCAAAGAACCCTGAGTTAAATCCCTCGTATTGCTGGGGAGAAATAAAGTATCCAGAGAAACTTCTCTCTTAGATTCTTGCTATTTTCAAGATAGTACCAAAGTCCCTTTCTTTTTGCAAATGTGTTCTGCTTTTTATCAGAGAAGTTCCCTACCTGTTTCTTTGTAATTAGATAATGGAGACTTTATTAAAAATTTACAGGGATGAGGATTTAGCTCAGTGATGCCAACGCCTGTCTTGCAAGTGCAAGGACCCGAGTTTGATCCCCGGTAACCACATACAACAATGGAGACTCATACCCACCAGCAATTAGAACCACATACCACCGTGCAAGGCATGGTGGCTCACATCTGTAATCCCAGCACTTGGGTGGCAGAGGCCGGAGGATTGCTGTGAGTTCAAGGCTGAGCTCAGGGCCAGCCTGAACTATAAAAGTGAGACCCTGCCTGCAAAAAAAAAAGAATTTATAAGGACTAGAAAAAAATTTAACAAGTTTTAAGACATTAGAATGTGTAATGGTGTTAGATTTTAATTTCTTAAAGAGTCTCTGTTTATTAGTACAGTTTAAATTTGTGCTGTCCAAGACAAGTAATGACTAGCTAATTAGGGCTCTTTAAATTTTAAAATAAAATTTTAATTCCGTAGTTACAATAGCTGTGTTTCAAGTACTGACCAGGTACATATGGCAGGTGGTTATACATGTTAATACAAAAATAGAACTTCAAGCAATTGCTGAAAGTTATATTGTATAATATTGATCTAGATGTTTTCTTTCTTTTGACTTTTTGAGATAGGGTCTTACTGTGTAATTTAGGCTGGCCTTGAACTTGTTTCAGTCCTCTTGTGTCAGCCTCCAGAGTGCTGGGACTACAGGTATGCACCACCATGCCCAACTTTCTTTGAGTCTTAATTTAGAAAATGTATTATATATTAAAAAATTGACAATACATATACTAATTGTATTATTTATTTATGATGATCACACAATTGTTTTAATATGTTGAGGTTATTGGTACATTGAGGAATACATTATGATCACATTCCTCATTGGCCGTTTGTATCTGTATATAGTATATTTTAATTCTTTTCCCATTTCCCTGTCCTGTCTTCAACCTCCTACCCCTCCAGTGATGCAAGGATGGTTCAACATACATAAATCAATAAATATAATATTCTGTATTAACAGAGTCAAGGACAAAAACCATATGATCATCTCATAGATGCAGAAAAAGCTCTTGACAAAAATCCAACATCCATTTGTGATTAAAACAAATTGTAATAGAAGGTCTTTATCTCAACCTGATAAAAGCTGTTTATGTGGGCTGGAGATTTAGCTCAGTGGTTCTGGTGCCTATCTTGCAAGCACAAAGGCTTGGGTTGGATCCCCAGTAACCACATACAATACTGGGCATGGAGACTCACACCCAGCAGCAACCAGTACCACATACCACAGTGCAGGGTGTGGTGGCTCACACTTGTAATCCCAGCACTCAGGAGGCAGAGGCAGAGGCAGAGGCAAGAGGATTGCTGTGATGTGAGTTTGAGGCTGAGCTCAGGGCTAGTCTGAGACCCTGTCTCAAAAAAAAAAAAAAGCTGTTTATGAAAAACCAACAGCCAACATCATATTAAATGGTCAAAAACTGAAACCTTTCACAATACCACTATAGTTGGGAACAAGACTAAGATGTCCATTATCACCACTCCTGTTCAATATAGTGCTAGAAACATTGGCTACAGTGTTAGACAAGAAAAATAAAAGGATCAAAGATAGGAAAGGAAGAAATTAAATTGTCACTACATACTGATGACATGATAATCTATAGAAGATTCGAAAAACTCAGAAAACTTCTTCCCTTAAAAGAAATAAAAGGATTAAAGATAGGAAAGGAAGAAGTTAAACTGTCACAATATACTGATGACATGATACTCTATAGAAAATTTGAAAAACTCAGCCAAAAAACTGTTTCCCTTAATTGTCAGGTTCAGTACAATAGCTTGGTACAAGCTCAACTCCCCCAAAATCAGTATCTTTCCTGTACACAAATAATAGACTCACTGAGAGACAGATAGGGGAAACAATTCCTTTCACAATAGTTTATCTAAAAATTAAAATAGGCATTATAATTTTTTTTTTTTGAGACAGTGTCTCGCTTTGTAGTTCAGGCTGGTCCTAGCTCAACCTCAAATTCACATCACAGCAATCCTCCTGCCTCTGCCTCCTGAGTGCTGGGATTATAGGTGTGATCCACCATGCCCAGCACTATACAATTTTTTTTATCACTTTATTAATTTATAGTCTTTGTCTCTAACAATGGAATTGTGGAGAATGTTGTTTAGTGTAAATTAATATGCATTTTGTGTTCTTAAAAATATTACAGATTGGTCTCAAGCAAGTCAAGTATTTAGTTTTAGATGAAGCAGATCGCATGTTGGATATGGGTTTTGGACCAGAAATGAAGAAGTTACTTTCTTGCCCAGGAATGCCAACAAAGGAACAGCGTCAAACTCTTTTGTTCAGTGCTACTTTTCCAGAGGAAATTCAAAGGTGAAATTTTTTCTTCTTAAAAATAATTGGGTAATGTGTGAAAGCATCCTATGAAAGTAGAAATAGCATGAATAGTTTTTTTTTTTGAGAGATTTGACTATTTTAAAAAAATTTTACACAGGTAATTTAAAAAGTAGATTTATTCCTGAAACGCCATATATATTTATTGTGTCTTTTGCTTCTGGATTCACATTAGAATCACATTTGTGTGTGTGTGTGTGTGTGTGTGTGTGTGTGTGTGTGTTATAGCACCTGTGCAGGCTTTAGTAAATGCTTTCTGAATGAAAGGAAGTCATTTTTATACTTGATCTTGGCCAGAAGGCCAAGAAATGATATGAAGTAATTTTGCTTATGCCTTAATTTCAGACCTAAATACATACAATTTATGACTATTGGATCTTTCATAGAAAATTTATAGGCAAATACCTATTTTTGACAAATATTTGAGGGTCATGTATTCTGTCACATAGTCCAGTAAATTTCAGAAATTATAATGACTCATTCTGTCTAAGGTGGCAACTCTTCTTCCTAGCAGCTGTTCTTTTGCTTGTTGCAAGGAATCCTAAAGTGTCTGAGCAACAGCATTAACTTATATTTTAGTCAGACTCTTGCTGTTTTCTTTATGGAAACTATTTTT
>PVIR01020913.1:0-30045 GCA_004026965.1 Petromus typicus | reverse complement strand
TCAGTCCGAAGCAATTCCATACATGTTCAAGAATTTCTGCCTGTGAATATTCCTATTGGTCTAGGGGCTGGAGAGCTAGCTTAGTGGTTCTGGTGCCTGTCTTGCAAGCACAAGGACCAGGGTTTGATCCCTGGTAACCACATACCACACTGGGCGTGGAGACTCACGCCCAGCAGCAACCAGTACCACATACCACAGAGCCGGGTGTGGTGGCTCATGCCTGTAATCCCAGCACTAGCGAGGCAGAGGCAAGAGGATTGCTATGTGGTGAGTTTGAGGCTGAACCACAAAGTGAGACCCTGTCTCAGAAAACCTAAAAAAAAAAAAAAAAAAAAAAAATCCTATTGGTCTATACATGAAGAATCTGACCTGATTCAACATCTTCCTTCAAGCATAGATGGTCTGATCCAAGCCTATCCCACCAGCTAGAGAGGGCAAAGGACACAATGGAGCTGCATTAGAACTTAGTGAGCTCAGGCTCAGTGAGCAGGTGTGGTCTCAGGACTGCACAGGCCCGTGGCTGGGTAATTACAGGGCCTGCAGACTACAAAGTAAGCTCTAGTCAAAGGGCCAGGATTAAGGAATAATAATAATAAAAAATAAAAAGAGATAAAGCATGGGGTCAGGAGGACCACAGCAAACCACAGGCTGAAGCCTGAGGCTGAGGCTGAGGTGCCAAGTTTATTCTCAGTGCTTCTTTCATAGTATTCTTACTGCAGTGACTACAGAGATTACAATCACTTATTACAATGTGCAGAGATTACAATCACTTATTAAGAGTTTACAGAGGTTACAATCAATAAGGTAAAAAGTTTGATATCAGTCTGCTTAACATCTCCCACCTTTTGTTGCCTGCCTTTTGGTCTTAACTACATCTTGTTTTGGGTCAGTATTCAGCAAAAGGTAAAACATCTGCTGTAACCAGAACTTGTTGCTGATGTGTTATCATTACAATTGAGGTTACAAGTCAGCTTTGCATATCGCTGTCCACACTATCTCTGGGAAATGTGAAGCAAAACTAGGCCTGTAACCCTTAGGGAAGAGAAGGGGAAAGTCAGTGTAGGGATTAAAGTAGGCTTCCTGGCACCAGTGTACCTCTGGCAAAAAACCCAGGGCTGTAATTAGTGCCCTTACACTGAAGCTGCTTCCCACAGTAATGATCACAGAGACTGGGTTTAGAATGTAGAACCCAGAACAAGAGAGGCTTCCCTGGTTATTATGTTTCCCTGCAAAGTCCTTAATGTCCTGTTAATTTGGGGCAATCTGGACTGCTGCAGTCATCTCTCAGGATCCCTCCACCATTGCCTTCACCCCATTCTTATTGTTTTTCATCCCACACCAATGTAACCTCTGCAAGATGCAGATTGTCCTATGACAAAAGTCCTCCGGGGGTTGAACTGCATGTGAAGCCTGTTCATAGATCTAAGTCAAGAGCGTGGGTTTTATCTGTTCACTGAAACTGCTTCCTGTGTCTTCTGCGGAGCCCTCCCAACAATGTACTCACCCTCATCTGCAGGTCTGCATCAGTCAAGCTGCACAGAACAGCCTCAATCTATCCATACTCTTTCCTCACTGAAGTTCCCAGCCTTCACAATCTTCTTAGTGAACACCAATTTATTGTCAGTTGACAAACTGTAATTACAGTGAAGTGCACTATGACATCATGGTACACATGCATACAATGTGGAATGATTAAATCAGGCTAACTAACATATCCATCACTTCAAATACTTATTTGTTTTGTGATGAGAAAATTTGAAATTGTTTTCTGAATAATATTGTTGAACCCAAGTGGACCACTGCCCCTACCAGGACATTTTTCCAAACACTCTTCCTCTCCCCAGAGCCATGCAAATTCTCACTGCAGTGAGAAAAGCCACTCTGGAGGGCAAAGTGGCGCTGCTGCTTCAAAGGAAAGCACAGTTCTTAGACTCTGAAATGCAGAGACATACATTATATCAAGTCCTTAATTTCCCGGATAAGAAAACTGGAATTTCTTGTTTGTAAATATATTTTTATTTATTTATTTATTTGAGACAGAGTCTTGCTTTGTAGTTCTGGCTGGCCCTGGGCTAACTGTGTAGACCAGGCAAGCCTGGAACTCACAGCAATCCTCTTGCCTCTGCTTCCCAAGTGCTGGGATTATAGGCATGAGTCACCACACTCAGGACTGTGTTATGTGGTACTGACTGCTGGTGAGTGTGAATCTCCATACCCAGCATTATTATATGTGGCTACAGCAATTGAACCCAGGGTCTTGAGCTTGCAAGGCAGGTGCCAGAACCACTGAGCTAAATCTCCAGCCCTGTAAATATATCTGTTGATCAAAGCTTCACATGTGAAATATTTTTTGAGAGCATCCTATGTGGCTGCTCCTCAGGATTAGGCACAGATTTTCTCCACAGGAATAAATAAGAGCAAAAGCTCACCTGTACTCCTCACAGGACTGCAAGTCCTAAGAAGCAATGGGAGTAAGAGTAAACAAGTGGTAAAGAAGTAAACACAATGGTCCCAGGTATCAGGTAACAATGGGAGAGAAAAATGCTGGGAAGGGGTGTCTTAGTGTTATGGTTTTATATAGATGTCCCCAAGGCCTCATGTGGATGGAGTAGGACATTCTTTTTTCAGAGGCAGCTGAACCTTGAATATCTGACATTTTGGTTAGGGGCTTGTGATTACTAAATGACTACATGGAAGTGATTAGTTTGGCACCACCCTAATACTTGTAGTCTGCATATGATAAAAGGGCCAGAAAGATGCTGTTAAATCTCTCTTGTTAGCTTTGCTACCTTGTCTTCTCTTGTTTGCCATCATTGCTTGGAGCCAGCTGTTATGTACTGAAACTTTCATGAACTGTAAGTCAAATAAATACATTCCCTTTTAACTTTGTGTGTCAGGTGTTTTGTTCCAGCAAGGAAAGAAAAGAATATACCTGAGTCACCCAGGTGCCAGATGTTTGAAGAATTTGTTGTATCTGAGCTGACAGCAGTGAGAAGGTGCAGCCAGAGTGCAAACAACCACAGTCTTCTCAGAGTGGAGCCAGGTGCAGGTTTAGCTCCTCTAAGGGTGCCCTGGAGCTTCAGGAGCTTCATGCTAGGGCTGGAACATCCCAAGCCAAGGGCCAATGAGAGAGCAGAGGGTAGGAGGAGCAGGGTGTCTGCACCAGGCCCTGTGCACTGTGGGAAGGATTCTGCTTCTGCTACCCTGAAGAGAAAGCCACTGAAGTTTTCTATGGGAAAGTGAAGACATTTGAATAACTTTAAAATCTTGCAAATTTAGGGAAAGTTTATTATTTAGCTGCAATTATGAGTTCTTTCAATAGGTTGACCTTGGGGAGCAAGCACACTCCTCTGGGATGTACTGTGCTGTCCTGATTTGGAACTCAGCCCATCAACCTGCAGTGACATAAGTTATGGGGCCTCCATGGAGAGGAAAAGAGTAACTGCCACTTGGCCCATCGTAGATCCTATAACAAAAGAGTGCTTAACAGCGACAAGAAAGATAAGCTCATTTAATCCAAGTTTGCATGTCATGGGAGCCTTCAGATGAAAGATGACAGACCCACGGGAAGCTGAACACTTTCGTGCTTAGGTTCAGTGAAGTGGAACAGCCTTGTAGAAATGCGATTAGACAAAAATGTCCTGAGCTAGTGAACAATTCAAGTGTGGAGAAGCAGCAAGACTGGTGTTATGACTTCTGTCTCATGTTCCCCAAAGCCTCCTGCAGTCACAGATGAGGCTTTCTTAGAGGTGGCTAGATCTAGAGTGTGTGACACTGAGGTTTACTCCTGGTGCAATGGTAGTATCAAGGGCACCGGGATTAAGGGTATGAGTGCTACCTGCCCTAGGTAACCGCAAACCATATAAAGGACAAAGAGGTTTGTCTTGGTGCTTTACTGCCTTCCTCCTGCCACGACCTGTTTCTCCTCTGTGATACCCCTCACCCATGCCACCCTGGAGCTAGCCTGTTATGAACTAAAACTTTACAGTGAGTTAGATAAACTTTTTCTTCTTTAACTTTGGGTATTGAGTATTTTGTCTCAGCAACGAGAAAAGCAACTAAGATAGCTGGCTGCTAGACTTTTCTAGGGACCTGTTTTTGCTGAGGTTTGTACTTCCTCCTAGGTTTGGGACAGGACCTCTCTGAAATAAGGACCTTGATTTCTTTATGACTAACTGTTGAGGAGAAGTGGAGGAGGGGTCAGAGTAGCTTGTATAGGGTCTACGACTGGCTTTGGGAAAGGGGTTCTGTTTATGTGAACCACCTAGGGGAGAATGATGTGTGAGATGCAGGTGTGCAGGGGATCAGAGAGGTTGCACTTCTGCAGCCTACATGGGGTGATCACTGTGCTAGCCCAGGGCGTCTACATACCAACTAATAATTATAGTGTCACTTGTGTCACCTACCTCTGTGGATGGTGCCACACTCCTCACATATGGAGATATCAGCACATTCACTAGCAGAATGAAAAGAAAAGCTACAGAATGAGAACAAATTTCATCACCTACTTCTCAGGCAAATAACTAACATCCAGAATATATAAGTTACTCAAAATAATTTGACCTCCCAAGTTTAAAGGCCCATTAAAACGGGCATCTGAAAATAAATAGACACTTCTCAGATGAAAAAATACATGAAGAGATGCTCAATATCACTGGCCATGTGAGAAACAATACTGAGATCCCTTCTCACTGCTCAAAGAAGGGATACCATCAAGAAATCAACCAACAACAAAACAAAGCTGTGAGGAGAAAGGAAACTTCTCCATTGTTATTGGGAGCTTAAACTAATGAAACCACTATGAAAAGCAGTATGAAGAGTCCTCAAAAAATGAAAAGCGGAAATTCCCCTAAAGTATCAACCCTCAAGAGCTACATATGTCATACCACAGTCACATAGGCATATGTGTATTCATAGTTGTACAATTCATAATAGCTAAACTTTGGAATCAACCATCCATAGATGAATGGATAAAAAGTGGTATTTATACATAATAGAGTACTACTCTGCTATAAAAAAGAATAAACTTGAGTCATTTGTCACAAAATAGATGCATCTTTAGACCACGATATAAGTGAAGTAACTCAGACTCATAAGCTTATATCTCATGGTTGCCCCTATGTGGAAAATTATACACATCTTGAGACCATACTCTGAAGCAAAATAAATCAGACACCCACATTTAATTTTCATGTTTTTTCTCTAGTGTGAGAAAAGGAAATTATAAATAAGGATCAAAATATATAATATTCATTGGAAAACAGGAAGAAAATGTTTAAATGAGGAAGATAATAAGGGATGAGGGAAAGGAAAGATAGAAAGGAAAATAAAAAAGAAAAAATAGAAACAAAGCTTTTTAAAAGAAAGAGAACAGGATTGAAAGGAAGGGAGAGTGTTGGGAGGAAAAAGAAGATTTGAGATGTATTGTGTACAGGTATAAATTCTCTCTGATGATTGTGATCATTTTATGTATATATATGTATATATATGTACAGTTGTATATATGTACAAATAAAATTGTATATATATATGTACAAATAAAATTATGTATATATATACAAATAAAATTATGTATATATGTACAAATAAATTAATAAAGAATTGCTTTAAACATAAAATTTAAGAACAATTTAAGAAGAAAAGTACATGTATATCAGAACAAAATATCAATAACAGGAAAAAAGAGAAAGAAAAAAAGATAGTATAATCCAGTGTGGACAATGTATCTAAAAGTGTATCTTTACTGAGTAAATTGTTATACATGTTTTGAATGACCTTTGTCCTATTAGTCTGGCATATATATATATCGTGCATGTGTGCATGTGTGTGTGTGATAATTACTTTGTAAGCTCTTAAAAGATAAATAAGTGACTCTGATGCTGGAAATATAAAACAGGGTGGAAGGAGGGCAGGAAAATAAGAGAAACAAAATGTGTTGCCTACATGTACTACTCCTATATGGTGAATATAATCATTATGTGCTTCAAACACAGACTAATAAAAGTAAGAAAACAAAAAATTTCCACAGAAAGACCAGCACTGACTACTCAGAAGGCACTCTTGACTAGTATGGCTCCCTCCCCATGATAAGCAGCAAAACAACTTTATCTTTTCATTTCAATTGTCATTTTTTAACAGTTTGGAAGTTTCTTACAGATCACACTGAAGTCCTAGAATTTATAACCAACAGCTGATTGTCTGAAGTCATCAGCCTTAGCTCTTTGTATTAATTCACTAGCAGTTTGACTTAGGAGTACCCACTAAACAATCAGATCTCAGTGTTTGATTGAAGCAACATGTTCCACCTGACACTTTGGACTGGTAATTCCTCACTGTACCACAAGACATTTAAAAGTATTTCTGGCCTCTACTTACCAGATTCCAGTAGTACCCTCCCCCACAGGTGACACACAAAAATGTCTCAGGACATTGTCAAATTCCTCCTGGTATATAAAATTTCCCAGGCCTGTGAATTGATAGGAAAAGCATATCAGATCTTTTGTTTTGGAGGTATATTTAGTAAATAGTTTTAATAATCTCATTTATTTTACATTCTTGTTTTTTTCTTTTGTTTATCTCTTTCTCTCTTTCTTTTTGAGACAAGGTCTTGCTTTGTACTTCAGGCTGGCCCTGAGCTCACTATGTAGCCTATGCAAGCCTTGAACTCACAGCAATCCTCCTGCCTCTGTCTCCTGAGTGTTGAGACTGTCGACATGAGCTACCATGCCCGGCATTGCAGTATGTGGTAGTGATTGCTGATAGGAGAGAACTGCCACACATGGCATTGTTGTATGTGGTTACAAGGGATTGAATCTGGGCCCTTGAGCTTGCAAGACAGGTACTGAAACCACTGGGCTAAATCCCCAGCCTGAGAAAATCTCATTTCATGGATTTTCTACCTGAACACTTCTTTTTCTGAAGGTTTAAGAGAGTGTTTCTGGAGAATAGATTTTCAAGTGTTCCATTCCAGAATCAAAATTTAGCCCTGCAGCCTGTGCAGTAATAAGCAGCTGTTCAAACTTTTCTTTGGTTCTCTCAAACTCTTTATGGGGTACCCATACCCCAATTTTGTGGTTATGAAAGAAAATCACTGAAGGTCTGTATTCTAGGGGTTAAAGGTATGGAAGTGCTAGTGTGCTTCCCCTTCCTCTTTCCTGTTTGGTTCAAGAATCACTAACATTTCCTCGTTTGTTGTTCATTGATATCCTGTCGGCACTTAGTATCACAGCATGTCACATGGTGAACAGGTTAGGCTCTGTAGGCTGCAGAATCTCTGGAC
The DNA here is from genome assembly GCA_004026965.1 of Petromus typicus. NCBI lineage: Eukaryota > Metazoa > Chordata > Mammalia > Rodentia > Petromuridae > Petromus > Petromus typicus. The sequence goes on along the minus strand of PVIR01020913.1, from coordinate 22,766 downwards.
AGGTATGTGACTTTGTCTTTATAGCACAGAAACAGCTATATAAATGAAAAGTCTGGCTATGTACCAATAAAACTTTATTTATAAACACAGACAGCAGATATGATGAGGCCAGAGTAAAATCATTTAAGAAACTGTTCTGTTTCAAAATTTGAATCCCTCCAGGAAAACTTCTGCTTCTATACCTTCTGCAGTATAATTTTTAATCTTGCTTTTTGTGGAGTAGTTAAAAAATAAAAAGATTCACTTTATCAATGCTCAATATGGAAAAGCTTTGAAAGGTAAAAGTATATAAATTCAGATGTTTACAAGAAATTCCAAAATCTAATGTGTGAAGTACAGTGTAAATATTCAGTAGCCAGCTTTTTACTTAGTAGGCTGAGGTCCCACAATCCTAACTCCTAAACAGTCCATCTCAGACTCTGACCTTATAAGACTATCCTCATTGACGATCTTTCAACAGTATGTAGAATTTTGCTAGATGCCTTTGTTCTAGATTACAGTTAGGTTAGTTGAGAAGAAAGAAAAGATAAGACTAAATAAAGCATATGTGTAAAATTTTAAATGCAAAAACAAAGGATTTAAGTCATAAAGATAGAAAATATCCTGTTGTGATGAACAAAATCAGGTAATGCTTGCCTAATGCTATGCTCACCCTGAACCTGAAAATGGAACTGTGTTGTGTTCTGTGGCAGAAGACGGTTAAGACTACAGTGGGGTTTAGGGTGCTAAATCAGCTGATCTTAAAACAAGATTATTCTGGGCTTTCTGCGCTATGATTTGGATGATTTTGTTATGCAGAACATAACTACTAACTGTTAGTTATCAGATGTGCTGCACTTGTGGTCTCAAAATATCAAGGAATGAAATTAGTAGAGTTATGAGGATAGGGAGAAGGAGGATATATGCTGGACCTCAGGAGGGGTCCTAGCTGCACAGCCACTGAGGCTTTCTGTCAGATGGAATTTATACACAAAACTCTAATGTGGGAACAGTTGTGAGCCAAATTGCAGGATCACAACTATCACTGCTGGATTAATATTGATCAAGTAGGGAAAAGACCCATGTAACAAGAGCACATGGAAAGATCAAAGGCATTTTAGGAAATGATGGGTCCTCTCACCCAGAAAGGGCAAAGAAGTGGATTCTCCCCTGGGGTCAACCTGGAGCCCCCTTCATTTTTATCTAATGAGTCACAATGTGAAGATTATGATAGATCTATAAGATGATACATTTATGTTGCATTAAACTACCATACTCATGGTGATTTATTACAGCGGACATAGACCATAATATGGATGCACAGAGAAATTTCAGAAAACCTTGTTTTAAAGAGTGGACTAAACAATGATTCAACAGCATATATTAAACAAAAATAACATTCATGTTTCAGAAAATATTTGTTTCTTGTTTTTTGTTTTTTATTTTTTTTTTCTTTGAGACAGGGTCTTGCTTTGTAGTTCAGGCTGGCCCTGAGCTCAGCCTCAAACTCACATCACAGCAATCCCCCTGCCTCTGCCTCCCGAGTGCTGGGATTACAGGCGTGAGCCACCACGCCCAGCACTGTGGTATGTGGTACTGATTGCTGCTGGGTGTGAGTCTCCACACCCAGTACTGTATGTGATTAACTGGGGAATCAAACCCAGGCCCTTGCACTTGCAAAACAGGCGCCAGAACCACTGAACTAAATTCCCCGCCCCTCAGAAAATATTTGAATACCACTGTAGAATAGACTTCTTAGATGAAGTGAACTTTATTTTCTTTGTAAATGTACTAAAATAGTAATACAAAAATTAAATTAAATATAGTTAGACATTTCCAGGTATTCTTAAGAAATAAACAAATAGGGAAAAAACTTTATATTTTTCTCAATAAAATAACCAGGATGGCTTGTAATTTCTAAGATTTGAGAGTTAATATATAAAGATTTATAAAAAGCTAGTCATTGGTGGGAATACTTCAAGTTTGTATCATAAAACAGAAGGAGAACTATTACAAACATATTTGTTGAACACAGGATGGCTGCAGCTCTGGAGCTGGAATTTTCCCCTGACAGCTTTACTCTCAACCCGAGGCTCCTCTCAGGGCTCCAGGGGCAGCAGAAGGAGTGTGTGAGGCTGAGGCATGGGTGCAGGGAGTGAGGCTCATGAAGAAGTGGCTCTGTGAGAGTTATTTAGAGAGTCAGAAGCGGTGAGCTGAGAAGGTGCTAATGAGCGCAGACCAGGATTTACCAGAGGTGACACCAACTGTACAGGACAACTAAGATCAAAGATAGGAAGTACAAGGGAGGTGACTTTACTCTGCCCAGAGTGGGCTGCTGCTGAGACTTCACAGAAGTGGCTGCTCCTCCTCTGTTTCCCTCTCCTTTCAGACAGACATGGCAAAGTGGGAGCCCAGGGAGTCGCACTGGGTGCTCATGGGGGCTTGAGAGCCACACCCATGAGCAGGGGCTCCTGTGGCAGGGGAAATAGCAAGTGCACAATTGGTTCCTCCTCCAACCTTACCAGCCAGGCATGGGGGCACACACCTACAATTTGGGTTGCAATTTGAGTCCAGCAACATACAATTTAGTGAGAACTTGTCTCAAGTTAAAAACAAACAAACAAACAAACAAACAAAAAACTGCTGGACTATGGTTCAGTATGAAAGCCCTGGGTTCAATCCCCAGTACTGAAAATAAAAAAGGAGATCCACTAGCATTTGACTCATGCTTATCACCTTCTTTCTATTCTCTCCTCCTACAAGACCGTGCCTCAAAAAAAGGAATGTCTAGCTAATGGTGGCAGTGAAATTGGACCCTGGAGGTCCCAGAATGCTGTGCAGGAAACCTGAGTACCTGGTGAGCTCCCAATCTTGGCCCCAAGTGCTGCCCCTAGGAAGAAGGACCACCCCTCCACTCCACTTCCCTTCCTCTTGCCCCTCCCCCGAGCCTCCTCAGGGACAAGAGAGTTTCCTAAACTGATAGGAAGCCTACCCTACCAAGACCTTGTCCAGGAGCCCGAATGAAACAAAGCATTTCATCCCAGGGAAAGTGCAGGGCTTTGAGGAAAATCAAGGATGCAGAGGTCGCTGGAAAGAAAGGAGAGGAAGCAATGAGGCATGGAGCCCTCCCACAGAGGGTGCCTTTGGCTTGCAGAAGAGCTGCATTTGCAAGTGTCAAGGGAGCTCACTGAAAGGGTTTATCTCAGAGGCCAGCCTCTCCCTGGAGGCCCTCACACTGGCCAAGAGCTCCAGTTCATCAGCAGATGCCCCTGCTGAGCGCAGCATTGTTTGGAGTAAAGACCGGGAAGGCAGAGTGTAAAGCACACTAAGGCATCTTGTCTGCAATGTGCAGCACCGTTGCCATCGTGAGCCTGATGCTAGCAGCATCACTCTTTATGAACAGGAAAATATCTCAAAAAGGGTCTGGAAGAAGCATGTTGAAGTAAAGCTTCCTGCACAGCTGGGGTTCTGGGCCTCTAACTTCTCCAGAACTCAGGGGTTTTGTTTTGATCTCTGTCTGCCTGCATGCCTTTCTGAAACTGGGTTGACCTAGCAGGGAAAGCACTGTGATACCTTGGAAGTGAGCAAAAATGCTGAAAATCAGGGGAGAAACGTTTGTTGTCTTAAATCAGCTCACTGAACCCTCAATTCCACATCCTGTCTGGAGGGGAAGCTCAGCCTTCAAGAGCAGTGGGAATCTTTCAGGCAGAGCTGTCATGCCCAGTCCAGAGACCAAGAGGAGCCAAAGCCACAGGCCCTTTGTAGGCAGACATCATACCCTGTTCTAGTCACACTGACATGGGAAAAATATAACACACAGAGTCCGTGTTCCCCAAAATTAAAGAATGAATTCTATGGAACAACAACATTTAAGAGCAGGAGAGTTTACTGAGAGAAAGAGCTCCTGAGAGAAAGAGAGACAGGAAGGGGCCCACAAGGGGGCAGCCAAAAGGCTGTTCCCAAAAGGAAGTTTTAAAGGGCAAATTCATGAGGTGGATACAATGTGGGTCAAAACTATAATCAACAGATAGTGGTGAAAGTATAGCCACCTAGGTAATAATCCAAGGGAAGGCAGGTCCTGTAGTGAGTGTACATGGAAAGAAGGACCTTTTCCAGAGGGATGGACCAGGAGTCCTGGTGACCCGCTTGGGTGACTGATGTCTAGCTAGATTTTATTGGACCAGGCAGTGCCCATTGTAGTGCACTCTTCAATTTATTGCTTATGCTCTGGGGAGGCATGTAGGCCTAGTCATTCCCAAATCTTTTATCTGGAGGCTTGGCCTTGGACTGATGCACCTCCTGTTGTAATGTGTTCTCGTCCTCCACAGTGGCTCCCTTGAGGTTATCGCCCTGTCTGCCTAGGGAATTTCTTCTTAGTTGTCTATAGCAACATCATTCCTTCTTCATTGAGACATGTGCAGGCACATGTGCCTACATGTGTACACAAGTATGTGGAGATGTGTGTGTGTAGGACAAACATGTATGTGAGCATGTAAACTTGTGGATGTGTGTGCACGTGTGCATACCCACATATGCAGACCCTGCAATCTGCAGTAGGAGTTGCTTCCTGTTTAGCATCCACTCTACAAAAGGTGGTCTCAGGGATGCTGTCTCCTGTGATATTAAGAAAAGAGCCCTGAGAAATGTGTCTTCCTCCCTATAAACATATTTGCTGTAATTCATCTAAAACTTAGCATTTGAGGTAGGAGCCCTTGAAATGAAGCCAGACAGAGAAGGAGGTGGGTCAGTTGTCCTTTGTTCTAACAGTGGCAGTTGAAAGGAGAGACAGATGGCCTGAAGGGAACGAGTGTGTGACACAACGGAGAGGTGAAGTTCTCGCATTACAGGGCGAAGGGAAAGTCCCATGTGAGGCTGTGGAGGTATTTCCTTGAGTCATGTCACAGGTTTGGATTTGGTAAGAATTCCTTCAGGCCCTTGAATAGTCAGCCCCCAGTGTGTGAGTGTGTGTGAGTGTCTCTGTGTGTGTGTGTGTGTGTGTGTGTGTGTGTGTGTACATGTAGATCTTCCTCAGCACCAGGTGACAGTTTTCCAGGAAGAAAATGTGTTAGTATTTGAAATGTATATAAAATCAGCTGTGTTCTTTTCTGCCTCCTTTTGCTCCCTCTTTTCCCTTTCCTTTCATTCTTATCTTTATTCAGCCACTTTAATCAGCCACTGCTCTGGGAAGACATACTTTTGGCCCTTGAAGAACTCAGCATCCAGAGTGGAGTATGATTATGAAATAAATAAATGTATAAGTAGAACTCAAATTGCACCATCTATTTTGATGGAGAGGAACAGCACAGTGAGCGAGAATTCTGGGAAGGTCTGATTTAGTGTTTGTTTGGGAAGCAGCTTCTGGGGTTGATGTTTCTGAGAAAGTAGCATTTATATACTCTTAAAAATCAACACTTAACAAATGGTTTTGGAGTCTGCTATCTCTGTTGTGCTAGAACTATGGACCAAGCACATTAAATTCCCTGTTTTAGGGACTTAACATTTATAAAAGACAAAATAAACAAAGGAGCAAGAGTTATCATATAGTAGGAGGTGACAACAGCCCTGGAGAGAAGCCACCAGGCACAGGGGTGCCCCGAGCGGGGCACAGCAGTCTGATGTGTGCTGATGGCACACAGGAGCATCGATGAGTGGTGCCACATTGCATCACCTTGGTTTCTCTTCAGGAGCAAAGGATCCACGGCCTAGTTCCTGGGCCTTTGCTGGTTGACAGCCTTTGGTTGTTGCCCTCAGGAAATGTTCTTAGCTTTACACCATCACTCTGAGTGGTGCCCTGGAAAGAGTGTGGTGGGACCAGGAAGCAAAGCTTCAGAAAGTACAGAGCCAGAGTGCAGCATTCTGTGTGGAGGGAGGAGGAGAATCAGGGGAAGGGAACGTAACTAAAACATTTGCATTAAGTTCTAGTCTCCTGTGAGTTGACGGCACATGGCAAAATAATAATTAGGCAGAAATGAGACTTAAGAGAAAACTGAGCTTGGGTCTGATCCATGCTATCCTGGGAGGCAAGGACTCCAGACCCCAGCCTACCACACATTTTATTATCTACATTCCAAAATACCCTGGAAAGGCAGGGACACACCAACAATAGTCCTAGAGAAGTTATGTAGATGAGGATTCCTCGGGGGCAAGGCAGATGTCAGCAATAGTCCTTGAGAAGAGACAGATCCAGTGCATCACAGCATGTGGGACCATTGAGTCCCTGTTGCTACCAGAGATGAAGACAAAATTCAAGTCCAAAGTCTGTCTGCAGGCAGGAAGGCCTATTTAATTCTGACCTTGCAATTCCCAAACAGAGTGGTTCCCAACAATCAGGATCCAATATGTGTGGGTCATGGTGAATGGCCTGGCCAGCTGTAGTGGATGCTGAGGACAATGAGGTCTTGGGGAAAGGCATGTAGGTTGACATAAAGGAATGGATATCAGTGCTACCACCCATCTGATCCCAGCCAGAAGAGGCAGAGGGAAACAGGCTGATAGTAGATGAGGACTGTTGATGTTGTTATCCTTTATGACTGTCTGCCAGGAACATAGACATCATTGTAGCAGGAAGCTCTGAAGTGGGTTCTCACATGCCAGTGCTGATACAGCTTATGCTCCCCCAAAATCCCCATCTTGATAGCTTGTGAGCACTTAGCCAACTGCTAGGGCCACTGGACTGCTTCCACCTTGTGAAACTTGTCAATTCATTCCAGGAGAATATTCACATATTCCAGGGATGTGCTAAACTTCCTTGCTTATAGAAATTCAGAGAGCAGCCTTGCCTTAGCACTTGTTATACCAAGATATTTAAATTTCAGTAAGATGTGAAAATGAATCCACGATTGCTGAGTACATCTGGCATATCCCCTATTGTACCAAATGAAGGCTACCAGGTGAGTGGTGCTGTGATGTTCCATAAGAGCTGCAGTCAGTATTTATAAGAAAGGGGCACCTTCCCTTAGCATCCAGTCTATACATGAAATCTAGAACTTTATATGGTACTGTGATTAAATTAAGAATGAAGAGATGGGCTCAACAGTACATATGTTTTTTTCTCCATTGACTCACTGTAGGAATCCTTGCTTCTTGTCCCTAAATTTTACTGCTTAGTCCCTAAAATGAGGTGACCTTCCCTAAAGGACACCTTGAGAATCCTACTCAGCATTTGGCTCCTGTACTGTAAGCACTTAGCAGGTGTGGTGAGCAGCTGACCACTGGCAAGGAGGTTGATGTTGCTCATCAGAGGAGGCACAGCTGTTACTGCATGATGAGAAGAATAGGGAATGTGACTATCCTGTAGGGGATCCATGTAGACACCAGCTGACACTACTCTGCCCAGTTTTAATGGTAAAAGACACAGACAGTGAGCCCAGCCCCAAGAATAAGTGGAGGGAAGATGTCAAAGCTTTCATGGCCACGGACCTGTTTCATGCTGCCCAGCAACTGTTGAGGGTCCAGAAACACTAACTAAGGGTGAAGAGAATATATGGTAGAGAAATGTAAGTTGCTATACTAACCCAAACAATATGGGATCTTCCACTGGCTTTCTATGGGCATTCCTTGCAGGCTGAGAGACCATAATCTTGCATGAACTCTAGAGGAAGAGGAGCAGTTCCATTCCAAGGAATGGATTTTAGGAAGATGAATGGCATATCTTCTATTAGACAGGATTTTTCTGGCTTCTTTGTGGAGAGTTTACAAAAGGAAGCACAGTTGGAGGCATAAAGAAAAGATGAGCTGCAAATTTGTGGACAAAATTGTTAAGGAAGCTGCCCAGAAGAACTTTCCTCTTTTACTGTCCTTTTTCATCTGCTCTGTTCAAATGCTCAGGTTCTAGGAAGGAGAAAAGAGAACACACACTTCACATGCACTGAGCTTGCAAGACATACCCACCTGCCAAGCACTCAGGATGATAGCTGCCAAGGTCAAGTTTAGAGCCTCAAATCCTCAGGAGGAGACTGTGGAATAGAAGAAACTGACACAGCCTGTGCATCAGCATTGTGACTTTGGAAAAGCCACAGTCTCCTGAGAACTCAATCTTTGACAGTGGAACATGAACAAAATGCTTGCTTTCTTTAGTCTTTTTGGTAAGGACACAATGCGGGGAGGAACTACAAGTATTTAAGATGTTGTAAAGAGTTCTGCCACTCTAAAGAGTCTCTTCTCTCAAGATTACGGCCCAGACACTAACCTTAAAAATCCTTAGGAGTTTTTTTTTCTTAAACTTGCCTCAATTTCAGGGCAAATGGTAATAATGATGATGATAATTTGATGATAGTTGAGTTTGAGGGAAAGTACTTGAAAATAGCTGAGAGGGTCTAAGAACACAGAAAATGATTATAAGGGCATTGTGCATATTGAATCAGGATATTCAAGTCTTAAAGTTTTCTTTTGTTTTGTATTGTTTTTTTTGAGGCAGGGTCTTGATTTGTAGTTCAGGCTGGCTCTGAGCTTGCTATGTACCCCCAGTGAGCCTGGAACTCACAGAAATTTTCCTGCCTCTGCCGCCTAAGTGCTGAGATTACAGGCGTGAGCCATGAGACCCACCACTGTGGTATTTGGTTCTGATTGCTGGTGAGCATGAGTCTCCATGCCCAGTATTGCTGTATGTGGTTACCAGGGATCAAACCCAGGCCCTTGTACTTGCAAGGCAGGCACCAGAACCAGAGCTAAATCACTGGCCCCAAGTCATAATCAAAACCCTGCCTCAAAAAACCAATACAAGGGCCAGAAATTTAGCTCAGTGGTTCCGGCGCCTGTCTTACAAGCGCAAGGACCCAGGTTCAATCCCCAGTGACCATATACCATACTGAGTGTGGAGACTCACACCCAGCAGCAACCAGTATCACATACCACAGAGCCGGGCATGGTGGCTCACACCTGTAATCCCAGCACTCAGGAGGCAGGGGCAGGAGGATTGCTGTGATGTGAGTTGGAGGCTGAGCTCATGGCCAGCCTGAAATACGAAGCAAGACCCTGTCTCAAAAAACCTAAAAACACCAAAACAACAACAACAACAACAGAAAAACACAAACCCCTCCCCCCATAAAAACAATACAAAACAAAAGAAAACTTTAAGACTTGAATATCCTGATTCAATAGGCACAATGCCCTTATGATCATTATCTGTATTCTTAGACCTTCTCAGCTATTTTCAAGTACTTTCCCTCAGACTATCACCAAATTATCATCATCATTATTACCATTATTTTCTTGTTTTTAGTCTTACTTTAAAAATAATCAGAAAATAAGGTGGGTTTTTTTTTTTTTTTGAGACAGGGTCTCACTTTATAGTTTAGGCTGACCCTGAGCTCAGCCTTAAACTCACATCACAGCAATCCTCCTGTCTCTGCCTCCCCAGTGCTGGGATTACAGGCATGAGCCACCATGCCCGGCACGGTGGTGTGTGGTACTGATTGCTGCTGGGCGTGAGTCACCACACCCAATACTGTTATGTGGTTACTGAGGATCGAACCTGGGTCCTTGCACTTGCAAGACAGGTGCCAGAACCACTGAGCTATATCCCTGGCCCAAGAAAATAAGTTTAAGATGCAGCATAAAGGACAGATTAAATGGTAGAAGAAAAACTTCCTTATATAAGAACAGAATGAGGCCACAGAGAAGGTGACAGACAATTTCTAAAGTATCCTAGTAGAAAAACACTCATAAATACAGACAAACACAGTTTTCTTGGAGGCAGAGAAAAGATAATGATCATGTACTGTCCATATCATGCTAAAGACCCCAGAAGCCCCTCTGGGAGGCTGAGAGTGGAAAGATGATGTCTGAACCTAATCTGAGCAATTTAGTGACTGAGACTTTGTTTCAAAAATCAAAAATTTTATAGCCAGGGATTTAGCTCAGTGGTTCTGCTGCTTGCCTTGCAAGCGCAAGGGCCTGGGTTCAATCCAAGGTAACCACTTACAACAATACCAGGTGTGAAGACTCATGCCCACCAGCAATCAGAACCACATACCACAGTGCTGAGCATGGTGGCTCACACCTGTAATCCCACCACTTGGGAGGCAGAGGCAGGAAGATTGCTGTGAGTTCAGGCCGAGCTCAGGGCCAGCCTGAGCTACAAAAGTGAGACTCTGTCTTTAAAAAAAATCAAAAATTTTAAAAGGCCTGGGCTGAGTGAAGACCCAGGGCTCAATCTTTAGTTACATAGAGAAAAAAATATACCAGAAGCAAAGAAAAAACTAAAAGCAAGAATAGAATGACTGAACTATTTATTTAGTTTCAACATCTCTATAGAAAGTCTAAGCTTTACCTTGGCAAAAATACTTTAAGTGACTTACATATTACAGAAACTTTCTTAGTTGGACTAATATTGGATGGAGAGATGCAAGCCTAACTTTGGTTTTGACAGAGAAGACCCAAGATGGGAGCGTCATCCTGGGATAGAGCAAGGGGTAGACCCTTGGCTTGGGCCGCTAAAGCCCTTGTTCTGGTGGTAGAGGCAGGTATCCTTACCTCATGAATTCTCTTCCTCCTGTTGATTTTCACCTTTTCAGCAGCAGGAGGGCAACTCCTGACAAACTCGTCTCATCTGCTTCTGTGGAAATGTAGATTCCTCAATGCCTTTGGAACTTACAAGGCTCTTCATCATTGTCTTCAACAACTCATAGCCCTGTCTCTGGATGCAGGAGAGTCCTTGTGATGGTTTCCTGCATGACTCCAGCTTTCTTTCTCTAAAATAGGGCAAGCTCTGCATGGATTGACTTTCTTCGCTCTCTACCGTACCAGAGTTCTAGCAGAAGTGCAGAAGATCTTTTCCCCAAACTGGACAGCCATGGACACAGGTCCTTCCTGCAATGTTGCACTCACAGTCAGAATAACAGCTGGGGAGCTGCAAGGAAAAAGGTCACCAGGGCAGGGAGTAAAAGTAAAGTGCACCTGAGCACTGCCTTAGCTCTCACAGCCAGGGATGCTGCTTCCAACTCTGTTATGCTGTATTACCAGAAGGGCCAGAACACAAGAAGTCATTGAAAATCAGAGGTTCAGTGTAAGCGATGCAAAGTTCTAAATGGAAAGGAAGTTAAAAGAGATATTGTAGGCAGCATCCAGGAAGCATCAGGGAAGAGGCCACTGACAACAAAGTTCAGGATATTCCGCAGCCTCAGACTCAATGACAGTGTGACTACTCTGCAGAAAGGCCACACACTGCCTCTGCCTTGTAAATGCAAGGTCCTGAGTTTGATCCCTGGTATAAAAAACAAAGAATGAAAGAAAGAAAGAAAAAAGAAAAGGCACATACTGAAGAAGGGGCCCAGTCTGCTCGTCTGGGTCCTGCTTTCATACACGTAGCACTGAAGGCTCTCAAGGGAAATTTCGAAGAGTAAGATACCTCAGGCATCCGTCCATTCCTCTCCTCTAGGAAGAGCCGCAGCTATAGTTCAATGCCCTAAGATTTCAAAATGGTTGAAAGAAGCCACTCAAAAATCAACACCCTTTCAACTGACTTACTCTCAATAAAAATGTCCAGCGGTTTTCTCACTTCAAAGCAGGAAAATCAACTATAGATTTTTAAAAACTGACATGAATTACACCCCAGACCTTCTGAGTCCAAATTTCCCAAGATGAGACCTAATGATGTAAGTATGTAAGTCCCCTTAGGTGGGAACTGAGAGTGAATGACCACATCCATATCCATCCATCCACTTCCAAACTATACCTTGGTGCTTATTCTGTCCATGGGGAAAACGGCTCTGCTCAAGATTCCCAACGCCATGTCTCCTTGGGCCTCTCAGATCCAGTGCTGTACAATAGTCAGGGCTAGTTGGGGTCTTTCTATCCAGAAGTTGTGAGGTACAGCAGTGTTACAGAGGAGGGCAGTTTCTCTACGGTGGGCAGGAACAAGGGGGCTGAATAGATGGAGTTGAAATATGATGTCTACCCATTCATTCATAGATGTTAATGTTGGTTGTTTCTACAACTTAGCTGTTGTAAATAATTCTTCAGTGAACATGGAGTGTAGATATCTCTCCAACAAATCCTCTCCAACTCCTTAGGCAGTACACCAACAAGTGGACTTTCTGGATCTCATGGGAGTTCTATTTTTAACTTTCTGTGGAACTTCCATATGATTTTCCATAATGGCTGTACTAACTCGTAATCCCATCAACGATGTGCAAGGGCTCTCTCTGAGCACCCTCGCCAGCTCTTATTAGCTCTTGCCTGAGAAGCTTAACTGGTGCAAGGCTGTACCACACTGTAGTAATATATACACTGGACTGTCATAAAAGTAGACCCAATATGTTAATGCCACAAAATGAATTTGGAAGACATAATACCAAATACAATAAGCCAGACATGGGAAACTATTTTTGCTTTCACTTCTCTGTAGAACTTTATAAAAAACCACTGCTGAGTGGTCTTGAGCTGTTTGTTCCATAGACACTTCAGCAAAATGGAAATGAGGTTGATGGAAAATAAAACATAAGTTTCTAAAAAAAAAAAAAAGAGAGAGAGAGAGAAGAATGGTGATTAGTCATGCATTAAAGGACATGGGAGTCGTTAGTCAAGGGACAGAGATTTTCAGTTACAAAGGGAACAAGTCCTGATGAGCTAATGTTTAACATGAATGGTGGTGTGCTTGCTAATTTAATTGTGGTAATCATCATAAAATTTACATAAAATTGTCACATTGCATACCTCAAGTATATTTAATATTTATTTTTTCAGTTAAATATTTTAACATTTAAAACTGGAATATGAATGGAAATGTACAAGATTTTGTTTTCTTTGGAGACTATATATTATTTTCTTTAACTCATTTCTCATTTGAAATGTGCCTCTCTGAAGCAGGCATGGACTGAAATGATTTGAAAACTTTAGTCAAAAACCTGTCAGACTTAATGTTAGTTCTGTACATTTGGTACAAGGGAAGATCCCTCATTTGGAAAGGGGACACTGTCTGCCACCTACAAAGCACAGTTGCAGGAAGTCATTGGAGTCCTGAGTTTGAAACCCAAGGAATGGTCGGCTGGGGGGACAGATAAAGACAAAGCAATTGATTTAGCTTCCTTTTTGAAACCTCATTTAGCAGGAAACTAGCTGTTAATGTGTGCCAGGGGAAGTAAAGCAGAGAGAAGGGCTGGAAGACACAGAAAAACAAATATGAAAAGATGTATCATCGCTGACAAGCCAAAGTCAAGTCCTTAACAATCTTTTCTGAAGGGGTGGGAAAAAGTGCAGTAGAAAGGCTCTTCACACGAAGTCTTCTGAAGTATTAAATACAAGTTGTGCTGAGAAAAGAAATATTTAAACTTTAAATTTTTGCTACAGTAAAAGATGCACGGTCACTATTCCCACTCAGAATATTCCTTCTCCTTCAAACACACTTATTCTATTCTTGCCTTTTTCAGACACATTCTACAGTTCTTTTGTCTTTAGTTGCACTCTCATGTTGCCCAGGTATCCTGATGCCACACATTCACCTTTCATGGGGATCTTGACTTTGGGGAGGATCCAGGAGTCATTTAGTGCCAGATCTGGAGAATAAGGTGGATGAGGACACTGCAATGTTTCTACGCTCCTGTCTCTCTCTTGGATGGCATGCAGCAGCAGCATTCACCAACTGTTTTTAATAATTAAATGTATTGGTATGTTTTATGTAAACAGTCTTTCAAAGACACTGATGAAAAAGGACTTCCAGAAGTGCTTCTGAAAGCAGCAGAAAATGAGTTAAATGTGTTCAAAGTGAGGGGCAATGTTTTGAAGAGTATTAATCACAATGTGTCTTTTACTGCCTTTTACTTTTACTTTAAAATTTAAAAATTCACCATAAGTTTCCCCACTTTTAAGAACTTAACCAGGGGATCTGTGTAACCCTCAAAAAGCTGCTGATTTCAAGATCATACTGCCAGTGAATTTGAACTTTTTCATACTGTGGGAGCCACACTCTATTTAGTAACAGTTTAAGATAGTAAGGAAACATCTTACCATGCCTAAGCTTGTGATCATTTCCATTTTGATGGAAACTACACATTGTTTCATCATTAATAACTCTCAAGACTGTTATTAGACCATGTTTACTAATTGCTCAGTATAGGAGAAAGTCAACTCTTCTGAAAGTGTGGACTATGTGATGTTAAATTGATGTTCTGTGCTTCCTCCATCCCAGAATTAGAGCATGTCTAATTACTTTTCTGGTGCCTGATGCAAAGTACTCAACACCTATAGTTAAAGGAGGAAAGGTTTTCAGCTCATAGTTTGTAGAGGTTTCAGTCCATAGTTGGCTGGCTCCGAGGCAGGGTGTCATGGCAGAGGGGCATCATGGAGGAGAAACATTCCATTGCATGGCAGAGCAGGAAGCAGCAAGCAGCCTTTTTTTTTTTTTTTGTCCCTTTATACTCCTTCCAGGCTACAAGTATGTTGACTGGTATCAGCACACCCAGAAGAGGGCTTCCGTTACCCATACCCAGAACTATGCTAACTCAATTTAGTTACTATTTAGCCTAATCCAGCATCACACCCCCTAGATCCAGCCCCCTACAAAAGCCCCACCTATGAGCACGTGAGGCTTTAGTGGGACATCTAGACACAGCCAGAACACAGACCATACCAGATAATGTCACTCAAGTGGCCCATCTGCCACTTTCAGTGAAGTCAGAGACTCCTTAGGAGGAACTTTCTTAGCCTGGGTGCACTGAACTAGCCTGGGACTCTCAGTGGAAACTCTGAGACATGGATTTAAGCTAAACAGAAAGAACCTGCATTATTTTGCATAAATCAGGAAACCACTTCCTTGAGGACAAGGATTTGCTGGCTGTGGGGTGAGATCACCCTTGCATATTTCTTTCCTGGCAGGCAGATGTGGGCATTGTAATGAAGGTGGGCCTCACACTCTGTTATGCTTCACACAAGATGGTGCTTTTTGCTGTATTTTGCTGTATTAGTTATTTACCCTTTAGTTTCAGCTGTTTAGGTGTCATAGCAGCATCCCTCCTCCTACCTTTTAGAATCCTAGTAAACCCATTTTAGTGCAAGCAAGCTAAGAAATCAGTGAATTAGAAACTAAAAGATTAGAACAAATGGGGCTAGATGGGATGGCTTTAGCTACATGCAGATGTTTGGGTTTTGCACAGTCCTATCATGGCTCTGTGTCCAACACCTAGAAGGAGACAACACCCTTAGACATCTTGGGATTTTAACAGGCAGTGCTGGCCACAAAGCAAGAAAATGACATTGGACTCTGGCTCTTTGCTTCCCTGGATCAGGATAGGCTCAACTGGAGTCTCAGTGGGAAATAAATGGGAAGTTACTATGGCAGGGGCCTCTTCCCTTCTTTCCCTTCCCACATGCTCCTGCTCACCTTTCCCCACCCTCTCTGCCTCCTACCTGCCCTTCCCCTACAACAGCCCCCTCACAGCCAGCTGTGGGAGGAAATCAGAAAGGTGGCCAAGCTCTAGGAACCAGAATTCCTCATGAAATGGGCATAACACATCAGCATAACAGCCAGGAGCAGAGGTCTGCACAAAGTGACCTAGCAAATGCAGGGAAAACAGGTACCAAGGAGGAACTCACCACTGGAGAAACACCAAGATATCCTCAAGGTGGGGTCATGGGGAAAGCTCTGTGAAAAAAGTGTGTTTTTAAGTGTTCATTTTCCAAGAAGTTTGAACTTCTTAGGCAGGCGTGGGATGGGAGTGGTGGGCCCTGGGGTTGGGGCCTTGTGGCAAGCTCTTGGGGACAGTGACCTTGGATGTGATGATTTAAGTGTGTGAACAGCTTCCAGGCCTCGGGCCCGAAGCTCTCTGGAAGCTGATGCAGCCCGGGTGCCTACTGTCTGGATACCTCAGGGACCCAGTCACCTGAGTTCCAGTACGTGAGGGCAGAAAGAGCTGTGGGTTGTTCCTCCCCACCACAATGGCCGGAGTTTCTGCCAGGGAACTGCAGGGAGCCCAGAGTTATGCTTGTTCTTTGCTTCTTTCCACCTCCACTGCATGGAACTCCTCATCTTGGGGTTTTCCCCTATCCTAGAAGGGTATCACTGGGGCTGAAGGAGAAAGGAAACTCGCAGTGCAGCAGACACTGTACACCTTTCGTGTCCTGTACGGTCCCTGCTGCACATCCATGTCACAGATGGAAAAAGAGGCCTGAAAGTGTAGTCTGGACAGAGAGGGCAAAGATACTTGAGAACAACAAGTGATTTAGTCATCTTCCCACTGCGGAGCCTCACAATCCTTCCACTCCCCACAGCCACACAGACCCTGGTGAAGAGGGCTCAATGTCAACTTCATTGTGGAACTCTTCTGCCCAGCAAGTCTGCCCTGGGCCTCTCCCCAGGCCTTGTGCCAGCCTGAGACAATCAGGTGCCCCTGGGCATTGTCACTGTGGGAAGCACTTCACTATGAAGAAACTGCCATTTCTCTGAAAGGATCTGAAAAGGTCTGGGCAGAACCACTTTGTAGGCAATTGCTTTATATCAAATACTGAGTGGAGTAAAAAGGGCAATCAAGACAAGGGGAAGGCTCAAGGGAGAAGCGGGCAAAGGGATTTGTTGAAACTAGAAATTCTTCCTGTGGAAACCAAATCTGCTGAGTTTTCCTTGAATAGTGCTTTGCCCTGGAGGTTAATTTAGTGTTCCTGGACCCCGGACTCCAGCTGCAGCTGTGGCACATCGCGTGTTACCTGTCTTCCAACTTTTAATACTTTATTGTGTGTATTTGGAGTTTACAACATGATATTACCGTGTACACATAGACAGTAAAAAGGTTTCAATGGTGAAGAAAAGTAACTTACTGGGATCCTGTCATGTAGTTACTTTATAGGCGTGAAACCCTAGCAGGCAGTAGATGCTAATATAATCTTTCAGAATTTTCTCAATCTTTTTGTGGAGAAGGAACTTCTCATTGAGCCCCATGCCCCGAATTTTGAAGCATTCAGAGTCCCAGTACCCTCCTGAAGTGCTCTTCGTGCCACCCAGCATCCTCTAAATGCAAAGGAAATGCACTGTCTCGTGGGTCTGTTTTCAGCTGCCACCTGGGGAGCAGTCAGTGGGCACCTTGCATAGTGTCCACGTGGCTTTTCTCTCCATTTTGCACTTGGTCCCTATCCCAGTGTTCTTCCCAGGGAAAGCTACGGCCTTCTGGGATTCCTAGAATTTGTCCTAAAGGAGGAGGAGTGAGAACTAGGGCTACTGCAGTGTCCCAGGGAACTAAAGATGACTGCACTTCTCCAAGGTGCTACTGTGAACCCGTGGGAGTCTGCGGGTCCCTGCTAGCTTTCCCATTCAAGTCTCAGCTGAGAGCTCCTCCAAGAAGGGAAACGTGCTCTGATTTAACTTTCTCTCTTTTACCCAGTGCCAACTTCTTCCAGCTTTGTCTTTTTAGCAGAAAATACTTGCACTGGGGGTAGCTGGTGGAGAAAGCAGCTTTCTGAGAGCTGGTCACTTGAGAAGAAATCCACATAAGTTTTGTTTCCCCCCACATTAAGAAAGGCTCTGTCTTCAAGCTCCCTTAAGTTTTAATTCAACTGTCATCAGTCTGAGCCAGAATCACATTTTATGAACATATTACCAGAACCTGAGGTTTGTCAAACTGAGGCTTTTGAAGCAAAATAGAAGGAAATTCAGATCAAATACTGTTGGCAAAGTGGAAAGCAGAGGTCTCTCAGTATCTGCATGTGCTAATTTGATTCTGAAGGTGGCTGCTGTTTATCAGATGCAGAGACCTGTGCAGTGAGATCTTCCAATTTTATCTCAGGCACGTGGGATGGCAAAGACGACTGAGCACTGAAGGGCCACAGAGAGGCAAGCTGGTCTGCTCTTCCAGGTCTTAGGCTGTGGCTGCAGCTTGCCAGCCGAGCCCTTGGGAAACATAAACTGCTTGGCTTTACTGCTTCCAGCCTTTGTGCCTGCACTGTGAGGTGCACCAGCTCTGTCCTGAGGAGGGTGCTGGAGACACCAGGCACTCCATCAGTGAGGACTTCAAGAATATCAGTCAGGCAGCTGGACCTGCAGTGAGGACTGGACTCACACCTCCCTGGTACAGCTCACCCTGCACTGCAAAGGCTTCTGTGACTGCACCCTGGATGCAGGGGTGAACCTCCCCAGCATGTCTGAAATGCTAAGATGTGCTGGCAGTGAAGACATCACTATGCTAAGGGCATAAGGGGGACACAGTGGGTATAGTTTTTGAAGTGACAGATCAAGAGAAGATATCTGACTATGAAGTGAATGGACTCAGAGGGTGAACTCAGAATTCCAGAACAAGAGGAAGTTGCACAGCCAAGGTGCAAGTGAGCTTGCGGTGCTGCTACCTCAGTCCTATCAGAGACGTGATTGTAATGTCCTGCGAGAAAGAAGGAGCACATTTTTTTCAAGTGAAGAACAGGGAAATAGAAGCAAAAGTCACCAGAAATCAGTAACACTGGCAACGAAGGGGCAGATGTTACCATAGAAGTGAATGAGCTACTTCAGCGGACTTTGCAGGAGGGGCCTGGGCATCTCTATAAACCACTCCACTCTCTCCCACAGTGACATCAGTGAGTCTACAGACATGCTCCTCATCATGGGGTAGAAAACTGCTGGCATGGACATTTCAACTACTATTTGACCCCCATGATAGGGGCACCCTCAGTGTTGAGCTCTTCTGGTGTGGGCAGAAGACATTCTCAAAATCTAGAAAAGTGAAACTAAGCTCTCTGAGAACTGCCTCTGACATGCTGGCATGGACTGAAGGCTCTTCTGTTATCAAATTTGCACCTGACAACTTATGTGGATATAGTTTGCTATAAATGACCTATTTTCTCTCTCTTTTTTCACACTTGCTTAAAGAAGTTCATAGTCAAATCTGGTTGTTAACCCAGAAATACTCCCTTTCTTGATTTTTATAATAAAAGGGCTTGACTCTGAATGCAGTTATAGGATTGTTTTTCAATTTAAATTAAATTATGTGCATTTCAAATGTCAAAAAAAATGGCCGAGATGCATTGAGAGATTTCAAGTCTGGAATGGATAAAAGGCAAGACTTCAACTCTTGGTTGAATTACACATCACTGAAGTTGTATTAAAAAGTAAGATATTTAAAGTTAAAGCAATGAAATATTTTCCAAGTTGACTATTATCTGTCAAAACAATGTTTCTTTGATGCAGAGACAAAAAAATGGTCTCTATATAACCCTAAGTGGAGAAAATGCTTAGAAAAGTAATTTGCATTTTTGCTGGCAATTTGTAGAAGTCCTGTTATCATTCTCACTAATGAATTACCATCTTGCCTTAGGTCGAGTAGAATGACTGCCTGATTTCAATCCTGCTGCCCTCTGGCCAGATGGACAACTTGTTTAGGGATTATTCTCAGTAGGCTTTATTTATTTATTTTTTTTAGGTTTTTTGAGACAGGGTCTCACTTTGTAGTTCAGGCTGGCCCCGAGCTCAGCCTCAAACTCACATCACAGCAATCCTCCTGCCTCTGCTTCCCAGAGTGCTGGGATGACAGGCGTGAGCCACCATGCCCGGCACTGTGGTATGTGGTACTGCTTGCTGCTGGGATGAGTCTCCACACTCAGTATTATATGTGGTTACTGGGGAATCAAACCCGGGTCCTGGTGCTTGCAAGACAGGTGCTTGAACCACTGAGCTAACTCCCTGGCCCTCAGTAGGCTTTATTTTTAGGAGAAGTTTTAGCGTCACAGAAAAACTGAGCAGAGAGCTTTCCTATATGCCTCTGCTCTCATGTAGCCACAGATTGCTCTATTGTCACACTCTCTAGAGTTGTATATTTGTCTCAATTGATTCACCTCTATTTATATATAATTACAATCCTCTATCATTTACATATCATTATATTCAGAGAATTTTAGCAGATTGTGTCTTTTAGGAAATTGGTCTTTCTGTCCACATTATTAGATTTGTGACTATAGAGCTGGCCTTTGTGGTTCACGCTTTCTGTGGGTTTGGAGAAATGTATAAAGACATGAATCCACCTTTATAGTTTCGTAAAGAGTAAATTCACTACCGAAACATCTTCTATGTTCTGTTTACCTCTCCTTCCTCTTAGTCCCTGGCAGCCACTGGGCTTTGTACTTTATAGTTTTACTCTCCCCAGACGGGTGGAATCACATACTATGTAGGCTACTCAGACGATCTTCTTTCATATAATAATATCTGCTTAAGTTTCCCCTGTCATTCCATGACTTGTAAGGGCATTCCATTCAAGCGTATAACATTCTAGCTATATAATTTAATATATAATATTTATAATATTCCATTGTCTTTATGTACCACTGCTTATCCATTTATCTATTTAAGAGCATCTTGTTTGCTTCCAATTGCCAATTATGAGTAAAGCTGTTATCAACATATTTTGAGTGGGTTTTTATGTGAACACAAGTTTTTACCTCTTTTGGAAAGGTATTGATGTCTGATTAGAAGGCTAACTGTGTGTTTAGTTTTATAACCAGTCCCCAGTGGGCCTTCCACAGTGTGTGTAGCATTCCGCACTCCCACCTCCTCTTTCTCCCCCTCTTTGTTCACCTGCTCATTAATACCTGGTGTCCTCAGAACCCTGCTTTGTGACTATCCTAGTGGCTGGGTGGTAGACCCATCTGGTGCTTTAATTTGCATTTCCCCAGTTACCTGTGTTATGGGGTATCTTTTTATGTGAGCATTGGAGGTCGAATCCAGGGCTTTCACAATGAGCTACATTTATTATTTATATAGTTCATTTTGAGACCAGGTCTCACTAAGTTGCCCTAGCTGGGTCTGAACTCGAGTTACTTCTGTCTCAGCTTCCCAAAGTGCTGGAATACCAGATATTATGTGTATATCTGCTCTGTGAGGCATTTGTTAAGATTTTGGACTTTTTTTGCACTTGTTTTATTTTTGTTATTATTTTCAAGTTTCAAAAATTCCTCATAGATTTTGAACAACAGTCCTTTATCAAATATATTTGTATAAAATATTATTTCTGCCTGTCCATGGCTTGACTTTTTCACCTCTTTTATATAGTTTAGGGATCAGAAGTCTTTAATTTCAGTAAAGTCCAGGTTATCAGTTCTTTCAAATATTGTGTCTTTGATTTTGCATTTTTTGTGATGTTCAAGTTTATGTAGATTTTTTCCTATGTTATCTTTTAAGAATTGTACAGTTTTGCATTTTCCATTAAGTCTGTGATCCTTTTGAATTAATTTTTGAGAAGATATAAATTCTATATTTGCGCTCTTATTTCTTTTGGATGTGGCTGTCTAGTTTCCAGCAGCTATCGAAAAGACTATCTTTTCTCAATTGGCTTGACTTTACTCCTTCATCAAAGACCATTTCACTTGACTATATGTGTGTGGCTTCCCCTCTGCGCTGTCTTCACGACACCACACCTCCCAGTGGTGTTGAGGTCCTGTTGTGTCCATCCTTCTCTTCATTCCTCAGTCTGCGTGGCCTAGTCTGTATTGTGTGTCACCATATAAATGTTCAAATGAATTTATGAATACCTGCAAAATAATTTGTGAAGATGTTGATTGAAATTTGATAATCTCTATAATATTGAGCTTCAATTATACACATACTTCCTAGTGAGTCTGCTTAAGAGAACATGAACTAATATACTCTCCACCATCTATAACCATAGAGTAGCTCTCCATTATTTAATTCTCCTTTGCTTTCTTTCACTATTGCTTTGTAGTTTTCCTCATGCAGATATTTTATATATTGTTATATTTATGCTTACTGTTTAATCATTTGGATGCTGATGTAATTTTGTCTTGAATTTCAAAGCCAGTTATTCATTGTTGGTACATAGGAAAGTTCCTGACTTTAATTTTATCCTTCAGCCCATTGTAATTGCATATTAATTTCAGGAGTTTTGTTGCTGTTGTTAATTCTTTTAGGTTTTCTACATAGACAATGAAGGAATATTTTATTTTTCCCTTCTCAATCTGTACAACTTTTCTTTTAAAACAACACATTAGCCAGGAGTCCCAGTACAATGAGAAAAAGCAACAGTGAGAGTAAATAGCCTTGCTTAAGTAATGCTGCCTGTAGTGTTTTTGTGCATATTCTTTATCAAGTTGAGGAACTTCTCTATTCTTACATTACCAAGATTTTTCATCATAAGCCAGCTTCGATTTCTGTCAAAGGTGTCCTCATCTACTAATGAGGTTTTTCTTTTGTATCCTGCTGGTGTGGTACATTATTTATTTTCAAATATTGAACAGGTCTTATACAACTAGGATACATTTTAATAAGTCCTCATGGATAACTCTTTTATACATTGCTGGGATTATTAATTTGCCAAAGTTTATTGAGGATTTTTACATCTAGGTTCATGTGAAATATTAGTCCTTAATTTTTTTCTTGGAGTATCTTTGACTTTGGGGTTGGGTGACACTTGCCTCAGAGAATGAGTTCACTGACAGCACTCTGTTTCTGTCTTTGTAGGAGACGGCAAGGGATTGGCATAATTTGTCCCTAACTGTATGGTAGAAGCTACCAATGAACCAATGTAAGCCTGGTGCTTACTTTTACAGAATATTATTCTACTTTATAGAATTCTATTTTATACAAAACTATTCCCAAAAAGTATTTATTTACTTTATTTTATAGACACGAACCAATTTGGATTGTCTATTTCTTCCTGTGTGAATTTTGGCAGAAGTACTACTCTGCCACAAAAAATGATAAGTTTGAATCATTTCTACTTAAATGGACATATCTTGAGGATATCCTCATAAGTGAAATAAATAGGTCACAGATAGATACATATCGCATCTTTTCTCTGGTATGAGAAAATGAAGATGTAAATGAGTCCTAGCATTGTATGTTATATATTGTGAAATAGAAAATGCTC